>JANAVB010021800.1:11150704-11211922 GCA_029216955.1 Iris pallida | reverse complement strand
ACTACTATACAGTCATGCCTTTCGGTCTTAAGAACGCGGGTGCAACTTACCAGCGGGCTATGAGTACTATCTTTCGAGATCATTTGCGAAAGATCATCGAATGCTATGTTGACGATATTGCTGTCAAAAGTCGTCTAAAGGAAGATCATATCCAAGATTTAAGAACCATCTTCAATCTAATGCGCCAGTATCAACTCAAAATGAACTCCACCAAGTCATTCTTGGGAGTCTCTAGTGGCAAATTTCTTGGATTCGTCATTACCTCTAAAGGTATACACGTTGATCCCGAGAAGATCAAAGCCATTCAAGAGATGCGTCCTCTACGCAACCTAAAAGAGCTGCGAGGATTCTAGGGTCGACTTGCTTACATCAAGAGGTTCATTTTGAATTTGTCTGGACGTTGCAGACCATTTACTCAGTTAATAAAAAAATGTGTATCTTTTATTTGGACAGAAGAATGTCAATGAGCATTTGATGACATAATGCGGTATTTGATGAGTCCACCGGTCCTAGTACCACCGATCTCAGGAATACCCTTCTTGATGTATGTCCGGGCGATGGATCATTTACTAGAAGCTTTGCTGGCTTAGAAGAACAAAGAAGGTCATGAACAAGCTATCTACTACCTTAGTCGGACGATGATTAGAGCTGAACGTCGTTATAGTCCGATAGAGAAGGAATGCTTAGCCTTAATGTTTGCTGTTCAAAAGATAAGGCATTACATCATCGGCCAAACCATTCATGTTATTTCCCGAGTTAATCCTCTGCGGGTCTTAATGAAGAAGCCAGTACACTCAATTCTAGGCTTGCTACATGGGCCATATTATTAGCACAATATGACATGGTGTATGTTCCACAAAAGTCTATGAAAGGCCAAGCACTCGCTGATTTCTTAGCAGCTCATCCTGTCCCTGAGACATCTAAACTCTATGATGAGATTCCAGACGAGATATTGGAATCAAATATGATTTCAGAAGAATTTCCTACTTGGCATTTATTTTTTGACGGAGCATCTAGAATTGGACCTGGAGGCACCCTTGTCGCTGGAGTGGGAATTGTTCTCGTTTCACCAGATGGATTAGCTATTCAGAGAGCTTATTCCTTAGATGAGTCATGCTCCAACAATATGGCAGAATATAATGCCTTGCTCAATGGACTCCAGTTAGCTAAACAACTGGATATTGAATATCTTGAAGTATATGGTGATTCTAAGCTGATTGTTAATCAGGTTAGAGGTACATACGAAGTTCGACATCAAGATCTAGTACCATACCACGAAGCTGTAATCAGAATAGCTTCCTCGTTCAAAGGGTTCTTCATCGAACATGTACGTCGAGCATGCAACACAGAAGCCGATGCCTTAGCTAACCTAGCAGCGGTCTTGGCAATTCCTGTCAAAAGACAACAAATGGTTGTTATCTCCAATAGAGAACTATTTTGTATTGAAAACAACCATAACATTGAATTCAGTAATTTAACTGAAGTCAATGTCATCAACTAAGATTGGAGAGCACCTTTCATCGACTTTATAGTACATGATATACTACCTAAAGATCCTAAGGAAGCTACAAGTATTCGCCGGCGATCGCTTCGATTTTATTATAATCATACCACCAAAATTCTCTTTCGACGAACTTTTGAGGGATTACTCTTAAGATGTCTTGCTGGTTATGAAGCGAAGCAGATATTATGCGAAGCTCATGATGGCGTTTGTGGAGCACATCAGCCCAGTCCCAAATTATAGGATCGTATCCGACGTATGGGCTACTACTGGCCCTCTATGGTATCAGATGCCATTGACTATGCAAGAAAATATCAAGCATGTCAAATTCATGCAGACTTCATTCACCAACCGTTGGAATTTCTTCACCCGACTGCTGCCTCATGGCCCTTCGAAGCTTGGGGCATGGATGTAATTAGTCCTATAAATCCTTCTTCGTCTAAAGGACATCGGTTTATCTTGGCTATAACCGATTATTTCTCTAAATGGACTGAAGCCATACCTTTAGCTGAAGTAAAAACTAGCAGTGTTATCAACTTCGTCAAACATCATGTGATATACAGATTTGGCGTACCTTGTCGGATCATCCATGATAATGGACCACAGTTCGTCATTCAAAAGTTTACTAGGTTCTGTGATGACAACCGAATCAATAATATTGCTTCTATGGCCTATAATCCTGCAGCTAATGGGTTCACTACAACAAAAACATCTTTTAATGACGGCTAAAAAGAGTCATTAATTACAAACCATGACGCTTTTTTTCCCAATCCAAGCGTTATGAAAACGGGTGTTATAAATGTTTTTAAAAGCGTTATAAATAATTCTTCCAAAACCGTCATTAATAGGTTGAATTTCTGCTACGGTTTATTTTTAAAGCGTTATGGATAGTTATGTAAAAACCATTATGAATAGATGATCTGTATATGATCATTGTATCACATTTATAATGCTCTATACTGCATGTTATACATTACATTCCAAACACTGCTCAATTCAATTCGAAAACAACCACTTTGAACCATATTCACAACGAAACATTGAAATGTAATATAAAGTACCATTCTCTATTTCATTATCTCAAAATAGGGTACATCAACATCTCACAGATATAGAGTACTTTAGCTTGCTACATTTCATTGTCTCAAAATAGAGTACTTTAGCTAACATTCTACATTTCTCCATTTTATTATATACATCTTCTCAAAATATATAAAGTATCCAATATAGAGTACACTTTAGCTACATCAAAACTATCCACATCAAAACATCTCCACTAACCCAGATAAAGCATTTAGGAAAATCCACATGAACACTAAGCCACTGAAGTTCTTCTCCTTCCCTCTGCAACATGGGCCAAGTAACAAAGAGAATCAGCAACTGCAGACATATAAAAGAAAGGAGACCGACGGGTTGCAATTAAATAATGTTACAATGAAACATGCATCTTTACTCAACAAACCTCTTTCTCCCTAAGAGAAATACTACAAAAATTTGTCAGAATAGCGACATCTAAATACGTCGCTAATATCAGCGAAAACGTCGCTAAATCAATTTAGCGACGTTTAGGGCGACGTTTCAGGAACGCCGGAAAAAAATGTGTCGCTAAACGAGAAAACGTCGCAAAACGTCGCTAGGGCGGTGCTATTTCGCGACGTCAATGACGTCGCTAATTAGCATCGTTATTTGCGATGTTTGTTATTTGACGCTAATTAGCGACGTAAAAGACGACGTTATAGCGTGGTCGCCGTTTAGCGACAATTTTGCGACGTTTTGGCGACGACGAGCTGACATCAGATTTGGTGCCACGTGTTGCCACGTCAGAATTTAGCGACGCTTTTAGCGACATTTCCTGACGTCGCTAATATGTAGCGACGAATACTAACGTCGCTAAAAACGTCGCTAAATTAAAAAAATATATAAAAAAATAGGTTCCAGAAAGCAAATGATGTTGGAGCTGGAGCCTGAGCCAAAATACAGAATACAAAATACAGAATCCAATCCCTGGGTTCGCCGACCCCCTCGGTGGAACATTCAACACCGGCACGCACAATACATTCCAGAATATACAAAAAAATATAAAGAAAAAATACTATCCGCAACGAACAATGTCAATATATAATATCCTCAACACAACCAAATCAATATCCGCAAATACGTACAAACTCAGTATCCTCAACAAAAAACTGAATATCCCCAAATACGTACAAAGTCAAAATACAAAATACAGAATCTAATCCCTGGGTTCGCCGAAAATACAAAAACAAAGATTGACACACAGTTCTAATTCATATGTGTTTTAAGTGTGAGAACGGATGGCTCAAAACACAACCCAAAATTCATTCTAGCATACATTAGTGTGAATCATCTATGTTCTGTACATATGGTGTAGTATACGTTCTTATCGAATCTAGTATCTAGTATCTGAAGAATGTAACAGAATCAAGATGAACTCACATAATGTAATACTAAGACATCATCTACTACTATATAAGATATAGTGATAGGTTATCGTATCATCATTGCCGAGGGATGAGGGTCGCAGGACAGTCAACTTTATCTACGACTACATAGTTTCTGCCTCGCCAGTCGAATGGCTGCAGGGACTATGTCCTGATCACCATGTCGTACCATAGTTTCTGCCTCGCCAGTCGAATGGCTGCAGGGACTATGTCCTGGAGCTGGAGCCAAAATACAGAATCCAAAATATAAAATACAGAATCTAATCCCTGGGTTCCTCCACCAATTCATTTCCCTCCATTTTACTCTCTCTCCTCCCCCCCTCCGGCGCTCTCACTCTTTCCGGCGCTTTCACAGTACTAATTCATATCTATTTAAGTGTGAGAACGGATGGCTCAGAACACAACCCAAAATTCATTCTAGCATACATTAGTGTGGATCATTATGTTCTGTACATATGTGTAGTATATGTTCTTATCGTATCTAGTATCTGAAGAATGTAACAGAATCAAGATGAACTCACATAATGTAATACTAAGACATCATCTACTACTATATAAGATATAGTGATAGGTTGTCGTATCATCATTGCCGAGGGATGAGGGTCGGAGGACAGTCAACTTTATATATCTACTGCTATATAGTTTCTGCCTCGCCAGTCGAATGGCTGCAGGGACTATGTCCTGATCACCATGTCGTACCGTAGATTAATGCAAATGGAGCTGGAGCCTGAGCCAAAATACAGAATACAAAATACAAAATCCAATCCCTGGTTTCGCCGACCCCCTCGGTGGAACACTCAACACCAGCCCGTACAATACATTCCAGAATATACAAAAAATATAGAAAAAAAATTCTATCCGCAACGAACAATGTCAATATATAATATCCTTAACAAACCAAATCAATATCCGCAAATACATACAAACTTAGTATCCTCAACGAAAAAACTGAAGGAAGGATCAGTGCTTTCTAGTTCTCTTCCATCCATCCACATCCATTCCTCCCAAGGATTATGTCAAAAGCACACGGCTTAGAAAATTATGACATGTTGGTCTTCCTACACCGCGATAATGTGATATTCAAATTAAGGGTCTTTGACAAGGTGACATGTTGTGAAAAGATATATCCTTATAGTTCACCTACGGATGTTGAAGAAAACCTATGTACTTCCTCCAGGTCATGCCGCCGGCTGTGCTGCTTTCCCGGCCTCCTAATCCTGCCCACTTCTTCTCCCCTGCCTCTACACTTGAGCTGGATATCATATGTGACTGAGAGAGTCAAATAAGAAGAAGGGAAGTAGGGAGGAGCAGATGGGTTCAGAGCCATGGTGGATTAGAGGAGAAGGAAGAGGCTTGATCAGAACGGAGGAATGGATGGATGGAAGAGAACTAAAAAGCACTGATCCTTCTTGTTGTGAGAACGGATGGCTCAGAACACAACCCAAAATTCATTCTAGCATACATTAGTGTGAATCATCTATGTTCTGTATATATGGTGTAGTATACGTTCTTATCGAATCTAGTATGTAGTATCTGAAGAATGTAACAGAATCAAGATGAACTCACATAATGTAATACTAAAACGTCATCTACTACTATATAAGATATAATGATAGGTTGTCGTATCATCATTACCGAGGGATGAGGGTCGAAGGACAGTCAACTTTATCTACGGCTACATACTTTCTGCCTCGCCAGTCGAATGACTGCAGAGACTATGTCCTGATCACCATGTCGTACCGTAGATTTATGCAAATGGAGCTGGAGCCAAAATACAAAAATACAGAATCTAATCCCTGGCTTCGCCGAAAATATAAAAACAAAGATTGACACACAGTTCTAATTCATATGTGTTTTAAGTGTGAGAACGGATGGCTCAGAACACAACCCAAAATTCATTATAGCATACATTAGTGTGAATCATCTATGTTCTGTATATATGGTGTAGTATACGTTCTTATCGAATCTAGTATGTAGTATATGAAGAATGTAACAGAATCAAGAATGAACTCACATAATGTAATACTAAAACATCATCTACTACTATATAAGATATAGTGATAGATTGTCGTATCATCATTGCCGAGGGATGAGGGTCGAAGGACAGTCAACTTTATCTACGGCTACATAGTTTCTGTCTCGCCAGTCGAATGGCTGCAGGGACTATGTCCTGATCACCATGTAGTAGTCCAATACAATCCAGTGATTGACACAATACTAATTCATATATGTAGTCCAATACAAATAGTCTAATACAAAAATAACCCACAATACAAATAGTCCAATACAAATAAATACTAATAGCTAATGAGAACCATGCAGCTCACACAAATGCTCAGTGATACGATCACGCAACCACCTCGAAAAAGTGGGATCGACGGCATTTGGAGAGATGTAGTCCCTTGCAAGTGCTGCATCAATAGAACTTTCGGTCTCACTAGCTACCGGTGCTGGATGAATAGAACTCCCGGTCTCACTAGCTACCGGTGCTACTTCCTCCTTAACAGTAGGAGGAACTACCTCAGCATTCACTGTTTCCCTCAAACGACGTACCGCTCCTCGGGTCATGGGTGCCATCTGGTAAAATCAATATTCACAGGGGAGAGCGGTTGAAAATAAATGAGAGAACTATCAGAGAATCACATAAAACTAACTAGAACTGAAATACAGTAATTGACAAATAAATGAGAGAACTATCAGATGTGATACTTAAGTATCAATACGATACTCGAGTATCGGTATTGTGATTGCGATACCGATACACATAGGAATGGTCTGATACTCAGAGTATCGGTATCGGACCATTCCGTATTACTCAGAGTATCAGTAATACAAAATGACAAAAATATAATACGTATAAAGAATTAGAAAACTTACATAAGCTTTGGCAGCCATCTTCTTCGTCATCTCTGTCCAGAAATTCGCTCTGAGTCAATCCTTTGCCCCAGAGCTCGAGTGGACATCCTTGAGTAGGACGTATACTCTGAGAGATCACCTTTACAAGAATGATATCAGTAGTGGGATTGAGTGTTGGAGGAGATATTATCAGAGTGTACGTCCTACTCAGATGGGTATCTCACCGTTACTATTTTTTTCTGACAGCATGGTAGATGTGCTCCGTCAACTGATTCTTGCTCTGAGCCAAAACTTTGCCCCGGAGCTCAATTGGACATCCTTCGTGTAGAGCTCGAGTGAAAGGTTCCTGACAGTATGGTGGTCTCCTTTGTCAAAGGATTCGTATGTTTTAAGTGTGAGAACGAATGGCTCAGAACGCAACCCAAAATTCATTCTAGTATACATTAGTGTGAATCATCTATGTTCTGTACATATGGTGTAGAATACGTTCTTATCGAATCTAGTATGTAGTATCTGAAGAATGTAACAGAATCAAGATGAACTCATATAATGTAATACTAAAACGTCATCTACTACTATATAAGATATAGTGATAGGCTGTCGTATCATCATTGCCGAGGGATGAGGGTCGCAGGACAGTCAACTTTATCTACGGCTATATAGTTTCTGCCTCGCCAGTCGAATGGCTGCAGGGACTATGTCCTGATCACCATGTCGTACCATAGTTTCTGCCTCGCCAGTCGAATGGCTGCAGGGACTATATATCCCGATCACCATGTTATCAATTAACCAACCAACAAAACTACTTGTTACAAATATCGGCACTATTGGTGCGTTCGAATCGTAGTATCACATTTTTCGGTGTCAGAAAACAAATAATTATTACTAAATTATCAGATTTTTTGGCACTATCGGTGCCCCTAACCAAGCCACCCCCCTACACCACCCCTAGCCTTAACCCGAACCCTACTCCTAGCTCCCCTCCCCCAGCCGCCCTCGTCCTCCTGCGCCGGAGAGAGTGAGAGCGCCAGAGAGAGTGAGAGAGAGGGAGGGGAAGAGTACCACATACCGGAGAGGGAGGAGAGTCGCCGAAGAGAGTGACAGCGCCGGAGAGAGTGAGAGCGCCGGAGGGGGGAAGGAGAGAGAGTGAGAGCGCCGGAGGGGGGGAGGAGAGTCGTCGGAGAGAGTGACAGCACCGGAGAGAGTGAGAGCGCCGAATGGGAAATGAACCCTAACCCAAACCCTAACCCTAGCTCCCCTCCCCCAGCCGCCCTCGTCCCCCCTGCCCCATCCCTCCAGCCACCCCCACTCACCCCCAACCACCCGCATCCCCCTACACCTCCCTCCGAGCCACCGTACCCCCCAATCCACCAACAACCAAACAGATGGAGAGAGAGAGAGAGAGGGAGGTGGAGAGTCACGTACCAGAGAGGGAGAAGAGTCACCGGAGAGAGTGAGAGTCACCGCCGGGGAGAGTGAGAGTCGCCGTCGGAGAGAGTGAGAGCGCCGGGAGGAGAGAGAGTGAGAGAAAAAAATGGGGAGAAATGAAACGTTGGGCGGGGATATAATTAGAATTTAGCGACGCTTAAACTAACGTCGCTAAATGCGTCGCTACTAGCGACGTTTCAGCGACGTTTCGCAATGACTGGCACTACTAAAATATCATCAAATAGCGACGTAATGTAGCGACGGCAAGAAATTAAGTCGCCAGTAGCGACATCTTAATAAACACGTCGCAAAACGTCGCTGACTAGCGACGTTCTACGACAGGAGTATCCTACGACGCTGAATAGCGACGGTCAGCGACATAATATAAGTATATGTCGCCATGGTTGCGACGTTTAGCGACGTCAACACGTGACGTCGCTAAGTTATTTTACTTAGGGCACGCCGCTGCCTTCTTTCCCCCTCACTCTCACTCGAAAACCCAAAAATTTTAATTTTCCCCCCCACCCCCCCCGGCGACTCCCTTCCCCTCTGTCAGTGCCCTCCCCCCCGGCGACCCCCTCCCCTCCGGCGACTCACTCTCCCTCCGGCGAGCTCCTCCTCCTCGAGATCCTCCTCCTCGAGCCCCTCCTCCCCTAATCCGAGCTCCTCCTCCTCTTCCTCAGGTAAACCCTAACCTAACTCCTCTTCTTCCTCTTTCTCCTCTCCCACGGACACACACACACACACACACGGACACACACGGACACGGACACACACACACACAGACACAGACACAGACACACACACATACACACACGGACACATACGGACATTGACACACACACACACACAGACACAGACACAGACACACACATATACACACACGGACACACACGGACACGGACACACATACACACACAGACACAGACACATACACACACACACAGACACAGATTTATTCCTAGTTTAAATGGTTTAAATTGTGATTTAAATGCTAGATTTGATTCCTAGACATGTTGTTAATCTATGTTAGTTGATATTTACATTGAGAATGGGTCGTTGCTGTGATATGGGATTCGAACATATGTGGGTTAACTTTACATGACTGATACATGATACGTTTCAAGTTTTTCCTATGTCAATCCTGTTAATCTGATTCTAACTAATGTTTTAAGTACCAATATTACTCCTACATGTTTATTAGCCTATGATAGATTGATCTTTACTTATTAAATTAAGTTTTATGATATGGGAATGGAATTTAGACTCGAGTTGGTTTCAATGGGTTGACTGATACTCATGAATCAGTTTTGATTGTCCCCTGAACTTCAATTCCAAATTTTTTGATTTCTAATTGTTGTTCAGTTATCATTGGTTGTAACACATGTGTTAGTACCTGTTAATTCCTTTTTTTTTATTTCTTATTAGGCTTGTGATTTGAGAATAGGATATTGGACATGGGGTTCGATTTAAATTGGTTTGATGAAAACTCAGGAATTTGGTTTGCTGTTCTTCCTTGAACTGAATTGAACTGATTCCTTTTGATGAGTTATAATGATTCCCACATGTTCTAGTTTGTGTTTACTGCAGGATTGCTTAATTAGAATAGGCTATATGTTTGAGTATGAGAAATTGGACTGTGTGTTGGTTCTCGAAGACATGCAGGACTGGGAACTGATTTCCCTTCCTATTTTCCTGAGATGTATTCTCAGTTTCCTTGTTCACTGATTTCATGTTAGCTCACTGTTTCCCATTCCAGTTATTAGCTCACTGAATTTTCTTTCCTTTGCAACTGTTAATATAATTCCAGATTTCTTAATGTTAGTTAGCTCACTGTTTGCATTGACACTTGAACACAAATGTCTGCCACTGTTTCCTTTAATATTCAGTAATATTCTTGACACATATATCACTTCACTGTGTTAAACCTGAGACTCTGATTTCCTTTTTTGTATACACTGTTTTCAAAAGAAATGTAGATTTTATTTTCCTTAAACTGTAAATAGGACTGAGATTGGTTTTCCTATTCCTGAGATAAATCAACTGAATGTGTCAACTGATTCCCTTGAATAACTAAAATTGAATTGACTGTTAACCAAGTGAATGGTTTAATTCCTATACCTGAGTTTTGTTCTTCCTAATGAGTTGAATGAATGTTTTAACATTGGGTTCCTATAAACTGTAAATTAGTAAGGATATATTAGATTTGACCTTGTTTGACTAAGGTTGACTATTTATTAGTTGGGATATGACTGAGAGGGTGACATGGTTGTCACCTTGTCAAAGACCCTTAAAGTACCAACCATGTTACCGCGGTATTGGTATTGGGATACCAATAATGATATGGTAAAGGGTACCAATAGCGATAAGGTAAAGGGTACCAACTTAAGGTATTGGTATTGGGATACCAATAGCGATAAGGTAAACGGTACCTTGGTAGGTAATGACTAGAAATAGGATATTTGACTTAGATTGGACTAAGAGTTGACAAAGTCAACTATAGGTCAATCCTTGACCTACTTTGACCTTGTTTGACTTTGTTTGACTTAGATTGACCTTGTTTGACTTTGTTTGACTTAGTACAACCTAGTTTGACCTAGATTGCATATCATTGTTATTAGTAACTGTCCGCTACTAATGTGTGTCCCTAATAAGACATAATATACGAATTTGTGCCTGTTGGATAATGTGTGTCCATCTTTGCAGAATTATTTCCAAATGGATATGAATTACTACTTGCGGAATCGTTCATGGATGTACAATCGTCATCCTGATGATATGTATGGTGTACGAGATGAAAACATAGCGGGAGTAGAGCAGTTCCTGTAGTTTGCTAAGGCGTTCCCTCAGTACATGGACGGCACCAAAATTAAGTGTCCGTGTGTGAAATGTCATAACGTGAAATATTATCCATAAGTGGAAGTGACATATCATTTGTACTCGAGGGGTTTTACGCCTAATTACTATCAGTGGACCGCACACGGAGAACTTGTGTCTTTAGCATCAGAGCCGGAGCCTTATGTTGAGCCATATATGCATGCGGGACCTAATTTTGTTTCAGATAATCATGCATACGACGACGGGTGCGTGAACATGGTTTTCGATGCTACGGGGCCTAGTTTCGTTCATGATGCACCTGAGGAGGCACCGAACGCCGATGCTGCACAGTTCATGGAGTTGCTGGAGAATGCAAGGACTCCATTGTATCCTGGTTGTGAGGATCATTCACCGTTGGAGGTGGTTACAAGACTGTTGAGCATTAGGTCAGATTTTAACATGTCGCAAGAATGCTACAACCGAGTGTTGGAGTTGATTATAGAGATCTTGTCGGCGGGTGCTAAGTTGCCTAAAGACTTCTACCGGTCTAAGAGGATGGTGAGATCGCTCTGGATGGGATACGAGAAAATCGATTCCTGTCGCAATGGGTGCATGCTGTACTACAAAGATGACAAGGACGCAGATGTGTGCAGATTTTGTGGTGATGATCGCTATAAGACAACTAGTACAGGAAGGTCTACCGATGCAAGAAGACCGACCGATTCAATGCACTACTTTCCTTTAACGCCGCGGTTGCAAAGATTATTTATGGTGAAAGAGATGGCCGAAAATATGAGTTGGCACATGCGAGAACAGATTGAAGGAGTGTTGGATCACCCATCCGATGGAGAAGCGTGGAAGCACTTTGATCGAGTGTATCCTGATTTTGCTTCAGATTCGCGTAATGTCAGGTTGGGACTATCTTCTGACGGTTTTACTCCTTTTGGTCTTTCGGGATCCTAGTATTCATGCTGGCCTGTGATTATCACTCTGTATAACCTACCGCCTTGGATGTGCATGAAGACTCAGTACATGTTTCTAACCGTTATAATTCCTGGTCCAAACAATCCCAAGAGGAACATTGACGTGTACTTACAGCCTTTGATAGATGTATTGAATCAGTTATGGGAAGTAGGCGCTAACACGTACGATGTTTCCAGGAAGCAGAATTTTCAGATGAAGGCAACCCTTATGTGGACCATCAACGACTTTCCGGCCTATGGAATGTTATCTGGATGGAGCACTCATGGCCGTCTCTCATGTCCGTATTGCATGGACCATAGTAAGGCTTTCCGCTTGAAACACGGAGGAAAATCGTGCTTCTTTGATTGTCATCGACAATTTCTGCCAAAAGATCATCCGTTCAGAAAGAACAGGAATGCATTCCGTGCCGGCGTTGTAGAGAAGGGTGATCTACCGCCACGATATGGGAGGAGGTTAAAGATTTTCCAAGTGCTATCGAAGATCCTACAACTGGGTACAAGTGCGATGGATTTGGTAGAGATCATAACTGGACAAAGAGGAGCATATTCTGGGATCTGCCATACTGGAGTACCAATCTGATCAGACATAATCTTGATGTCATGCATATTGAGAAGAATGCGTTTGACAACATAATTAATACTGTGATGGACGTAAAGGGAAAAACGAAAGACAATCCCAAGGCCAGGTTGGACTTAGAAGAAATATGCAAACACCCTGCGTTGCATTTGATACAGCAGAATGGAAAACAGTTCCTGCCGAAGTCAATTTTCTCAGCTGGACAAGGAGGATAAAGTGAGACTTTGTCGGTGGATCCAGGGCCTAAAATTTCCAGACGAATATGTGTCAAATCTGAGAAGATGTGTCGATCCGAAGGAAAACAAATTGATGGGTATGAAGGGCCACGATTGTCACGTATTCATGGAGAGGTTAATTTCGATTGCATTTCGGGAATTCTTACCGCAGGCAGTTTGGGATCCATTGACGGAGCTTAGCATATTCTTCAGGGATCTTTGTTCTAAGAAATTGCTCGTTGATCGTCTAGAAAAGCAAGAGAAGGACATTGCGGTAACACTATGCAAGCTAGAGAGGGTGTTTCCTTCTGGATTCTTTGACTCTATGGAGCATTTGTCCGATTCATCTATCCTATGAGACACGTGTTGGTGGACCCGTCGAATATCGATGGATGTACCCGTTCGAGCGACATTTGAATCACCTAAAAAGAAAGGTGAAAAATAAGGCACGGGTCGAGGGTTCTATTTGTGAAGCCTATGCTTCTCGAGGAGATTACAAACTTTTGTTCGATGTATTTCAAGCCTCATATTGCAACTAATAGAACGAGAGCTTCCAGAAACGACGAAGGAGATCATGAAAGTAATGATACAATACTGAAGGTATTCAATGCTCCTAGGAAAGCCATCGGGTAAGATGAAGAAGAGATATCTGAACGATGATGAGCTAAGGGCTGCTCAGGTGTATGTATTACTCAACTGCGACGAGGAGAAGTAGAGAAACTGGAGGGGTAAGTAAATAATACGTCTACATTATTTTAATAGTGTTGAGAATGATACTATTACATTAATTACACGATGTTAGTTTTCAGCATATTTAATGATGATGTGAGGTCAGGTAGGCCACACATAACAGAAGAAGAACTAGAATAAGAAATGAGGCAGTTATTTTCCATCATGGTTGAGTGCATATGTAAGACTTGAGAACTCTGTAATTACCTTTCTGTATATGCACTTGATTGAGAATGAGCTTAATTGCTTCTTTCGTGGTATTTAGGTCGATCGTCCATACGCAAGACTTGAGAATGAGTCTATTAGAACGCTAGCCAAGGGACCAATTTATGCTGCAAAAATATGGCCAAACTACTGTGTTAATGGGTTTAGGTTCAAGTCAACAACTTGCCCGATCAGAGACAACTTTGTGGATCTCGACTCCACCAAAAATAGCTGTTTGTGTATCAGATCTTTGAACTACAAAGATGTTGATGCGGGCAACGATTTCTATGGCGTGCTACGGGAGATCGTGGAGCTGACATATAGTTATGGAATAGAGCCTACTAAGATTGTGTTATTCAGGTGTAATTGGTTCGATCCGATTGAAGGTCAAGGTTGGAAAGTAGACAAGCACGGTCTTGTTGATATAAACTATCGGCGTCGATATCAAGCCTATGAACCATTTGTCCTATCAAGTCAGGCTCAGCTCGTGTACTTCACAAGTTATCCTAAACGGGAACAACAAGGTCGGACTGGTGGGCAGTATGCAAGACCAAAGCTAGAAATACCTTTGAGGTTGACGATATAGCTTATCAACAGGATGAACTACCTCTTGTAACAAATATTATAGAAGTGGACACGACTGGAAGTTCCTCATTACACATCTAATTGCTGTAGAAGAAGTAGAATTATCTGAAGAGGAAGATGCAGATGAAAGTGAAGATGTAGAGGAGGAAGAAGAAGAAGAAGATGAACTAAACGAACTAGATAATTTTCAGAAGAGGATTAAAATCTGTGATGTCTATCATATAAATATGTATTTTTGTAATAATAAATCTGTGACACTTTAGTGACACTTTTATCTGTGGCCATGATATTTTTCAAAAATCTGTGATGACTATCATATAAATATATATTTTTGTTTTATTTTCATATGTTATTATCAGGTATGACTAGACCAGAAGGACGACGCGGATGATTTTATATTAGCCAGTCCCGTCAGTCTCGGGCTGGGGATGGAGAGGGCAGTTCCGTACCCTCATCCTCATCTCCGAGTACGCCATTGTACCGTTCTGTTCCCGGTCCATTACCGGGACAGGGCAGTTCCAGCAGGTTGCCGACTCCTCCCTCGTCGTCCAGCCTTCCTGGTCCCTCGTCCAGCATCCCTGATCCCCCGTCCAGCATCCCTGATCCCCCGTCCAGCATTCCTCCTGTCGACGGCTCTATGGGGGAAGTCGACGCCGAGCATATGGAGGACGGCGATCAGACTGATCCTGCCCAGGCAGGAGGTGAGAGTGACCCTCCATGCGATCTCCCGGGCGAGACTGCGTATGGAGATTTGGACGGACGGGCCTATGAAGTAAGTTAATTAATTAATATATATTTCTCAAATGATTATATGTACATATATATTGATGAAAAATTATTATTGTATAGATATCGGCCTTCTGTAGTACAGAGACAGCTGGGGACATTTCTGAGGCAGAACTATGGTGGGCCTTGGATTAACTACTCAGATGCTCCCGCAGACAGGAAGGCTTTTTGGTTCGCCCACTTCAAGGTAAAAAAATTGTTTATTTTTAAATTTTAATAATTATTTGTGTATATTATACAACTTTTGTATTTTACTTCTTGTAGAGGACCTATTTCTATCCACCACACCGGGCGACGAGGATCGAAGGCCAATTTTCTGTCATCGCAGCCAAGCTCATCCGTGATGCGATCGACGACCAGAAGCGTCGTGATCGCTCCGGACAGCCGATCCAGGGTTGGATTACGCCAGAGCAGTGGACTGCGATGAAGGCTAGATTCAACGAGCGTAGGTACCAGAAGCGGTCTGAGAAGGCCAAGGCGGCGCGGTCGAGCGCCGGTAAGTGGTGTGGTGGCTCCATTCCGATGACGGAACATTTTCGTCGTCTGGTACGTTTCCTATGACGGACATTAATTTATATATAGTTCAATAGAATGTTTAATACTAATAATAGATAATATATTTTAACAGGTAAAAAAGGGTGAGGATCCGAACATGGTGACCGTCTTCCTGGTCACCCATCGGAGGGCTGGGGAGTTCATTGACGAGAGGGCGACGCAGGCATATGTACGTTCTATTCTTATATTAATTTACTATAATTTAGAAAACAAAAAAATAGATATCAATATAGACTTTAGCAAACACTTACACGTCAGCAAACATGTTCTAGGCCGAGTTTGTTCGGCTACAGGAGGAGGCGGCTGCTGCTGCTGCTAGTGCACAAGCAGAGGGAGGGGCTGGTACTTCCTTCCAGCCGCCTACAGCTCCATCGCCGGACGAGCTCTGGATGACCGCTATTGGCTGTCTTCAGAAGGGTACGTACTACGGTACGGGATCCTACGGCGCGTATTTGGCTTCGGAGTCATCCCGGGCCCCCTCTGTCAGTGCGCAGTCTCCGGCTACGCAGGCGTCGTCACGAGCTGAGGATGTTCGTCGTCATATCGAGGAGCTGCGTCGCGAGTTGCAGCATCAGATTTCTGATACGGTCGAGCGACGATCCGACCCTCCGATCGTCACCGGACGATTTGATACGGTCGAGCGCAGTATACAGGAGCTGATGAGTCTGCATCAGGCTACAGCTGCCAGCTTGCAGACGCTCATCGAGTCTACGCAGCGCACAGAGCGTAGACAGGTCGAGCTGGAGGGATCGCAGAGGAGCATGTCTGCCTCACTCACTCAGTATACTTAGAGGGTAGTGAGTACCCTTGCTGCGTATGGTGAGCGACTGCGAGAGCTGGAGCAGATACGTCCTTCCGGTCCATCGATGGCGCCGACTCCAGACATTCCACTGCCTCATACTGCCCCTACGGTGCAACTCACCCAGGAGCAGTATGACTACATTCTATCCCAGTTGTCCCAGTTGCGCGACAGGGGTCCACAGTGATTTTATTGGTTTTTTTATGACTTGTATGTATTGGCCTTATGGGAAAATTGTTTATTGGTACACTGTTGTTTATACACTTGGTAGGAGACTTTTTATCATCTTCTATTTTTATTTGACTCTATTGGATGTTTGTGAGGATGTGTGTCTGTAATATTTACTTTGTACTGCCTCCTATTTTTATTATGATATTTACTTTGTGATATCTGTGACGGGGATGACAAATATACCTACGGTTATAAGCGATGATCTGATATACAAAGGAGGTGCTGCCAAAATTTTAAAAAAATATATTGTGTATTTTTGTTATGATGTGTGTCTGTGTTTACAGTAAATGTGAAATGCAGTGTTCGGAACCATCGACAGTTTCGATTACTGTTGTATGTGTTATCTTGGATAGAAATAGCAACAGTTCAGGGTGCACTTCTGAGCGCTTCATTTTCACGTCCTTCACTTTCTCGGGACGTCGTAAAGGTTCTCGAGAAGGTGAAGGACGTGAAGAGGAAGCTCTGAGAAGTGCACCCTGAACTGTTGCTCTTTCTATCCAAGATAAAACATAGAACAGTAAGCGAAACTGTTGATGGTTCGAACACTGCACTTCACACACACTATAAACACAGACACACATCATAATAAAAATATCAATTATATTTTTTTAAATTTTTTTATAATATCTGCGACGTATAGCGACGTTCTGCGACGTACTGCGACGGAACGTAGACGTCGCTATACGTCGCTAAATAGCGACGTAACGTCACTAGACGTCACTAATATGCTGACGTGGGCTGAGGGTGTACGTCGCTAAATCTGTCGGTAGGCGTCGCTAAGTTGCCTACGTGGCTGCCATGCCATGTCATCATATATAAAGTTTACAGCGTACGTCGCAATTGTGGCGATGTAGTGATACGTCGCTATCTGTCGCTAATTTTGCGACGTCTAGCGACAATGAACTCCGCGTCGCAAATAGCGACGTTCGGCGACTAAAGTGTCATCTGCGACTTGCCTATAAGCGACGTCCAGTTTTCGTCGCTAAATACGTCACAAATTGGTTTTAGCGACATATTTTCCTTATTTAGCGACGTCTCCTGACGTCGCTAAAATGGGTTATGTTAGTAGTGTGGGTCATGTGCTTAATGTACGTCTTTATTACGTCGCTTAGGTCGTCGCTAGTAGCGACTATGAGCGACGTTTATATAAAACGTCGCTAATGTACACAATTTAGCGACGTTAATCTGATGTCGCTAAATATACATCGCCAATTGAGCAGATTTTAGTAGTGAAACTACTACATACCAAACCATGGCATTATCATGGTTCAGTAGCTCAAGAATGTAGGAGACAAGATTTACTACATACTTTACATTTACGATTTCTAAATTAACAGTTTGGACCTTTCAAGTTTTGACATATTATTCTAGGCTTATTCGCACATGGTTTTGGATTAGTATCCACCAAATCAAAATGAAACTATGTTCCGAAGTTAGGTAACAAAATAAAAATGAATTAACGGTTTGTACCTTTAAAGAGTTGGCAGCAAGGACATTCTACAATGGTCTTCCCAAGCAAGTCGGTAGGGGACATTCCTAGGGACTTTGTATCAGCGAAAATATTTGACATCGCTCTCTATCTCCCCCCTTAAAGCCTCTCAATTAGTCAAAGGGGTATTCTCCTAGATATTTTGCTAAATCAAAAAAATGATTAGACGGGCTGATTTACACAGTACAGTATACATGATATTCTCAATTTTGACAAGATCGATGTAAATAAGTACCATATGGATGTCGGTTTGCAATTCTGCTGCTATGTCCCTGGTTTCTACCAGTAACTTGTCACTTGCATTCATTATTTTCCTTAGTCCGAACCATACTCTAATTCTCTCATCAGTTGTATCATGGTGTTTTCTGTAAAGCTCCTTCTAAGAATGTACTCAAGCCAATTAATTTCTCTTAGTCATGCAATATTTAACAGGAAAATAATTATATAAGAAAAAGAAGAGCGAACTGCTAACCTTGATTAGGTCGGGCAGGGCTCACTATGACATATAAAAATGGAGATTAAGAAACTAGTGAGCAAATATGGCATCTACTGATGTACCAACTTTTAGTCATCTACTGTAACTCTGAAAACAAACATTATATACAGAAAATGTGGCATATTTTATGCTAGACCCCTACATGTATACTAAACAAAAAAGACTCAACAAGGGGGTCCATTCTTCATAGCCAAGCATTATTTTGACCAGTTTGGTGAAATCTTAGCCTTATATGGTTTAATTTCGGCTGAGGACGTCCTGCTGGGGCCTATTTCAGCCAGATTTTAGCCATTTCTGGGCTGTATAGGTAAACCTTTGGCCTATTTCGGGTTTAAAATTAGAAGAAGTTTCCTAATTGTACAGCTTGGTACTTGTCATTTTCGAACAAAAAAGTTACATAGTTTATTAGCAGGATTTCTATGATTCTTCACATGAAGCATCCAGGTTTGGTAGTCTATCATTCTTAGCAAGATCAGAGAGATGGAAAAATAATAACAAACATTTTGCATTACCGATTGAAAAGTAACAAAGATTGGATGAAGGCTTCCGTTTCATTTTTAATTGTCTTCCTAGGGAAGCAGGAAGTCCAGAAAGGTGGCAAGTACTTCAAGAGAAGATCAAGTGCGTATATAAGAGTTTCCATGCTTAATAAATGAAACAAACACTCTTCCATGCCTGTGGTTAGAAAAAAAACATAGTATATCGCATCAGTGAAGCATAAACCCAGCCTACCTTAATTGATGCAAGATAATCTGATAGATAGACTTATTAGCGTCATCGCTCGCATCCATATCATTGTTATTGGTCAACTCCACTTTATCCTCTGCCTCCTCACACACTATATCAAGTCTACTTCTCAAACTTTTTATGATATCCGCCTTCAAAATAAGACAACACAATACAATTCAAAAAAATAATAGAAGTTTCGAAGGAAAAATAATAGTAACAATATTTGCCTTAAACACTAAAAAATAATAGAAGTATATATTTACAGAAACAAGAAAGAACTCAAAATAAGGCATATACCTAGTACTTAAAAAATTACAAGATATGATGCTATAAAATACTGAAGGTACAATCGAAGTGTATGCATCAAGTCATCATGGCACTGACTTCATGGGCGTACATAGGGCTGTCAATGTTAAGTGGTAATCGATAATCCGAAAAGCCTACTCAATTATTTTAGAATTATAGTTTTGGATTCCAAAAGTAAACCCGAATCCTTAATGCTTAGGGATTAGATATAGCTTCAACCAAACCTGAAACCCAAAACTGATTTACATAAAGGAAATATCGAGTTTATCGCATATATTTGATACAATTTCATATAAAAGACAAACAATATATAATACGGGCAAGATGTGAAAGTCATCTAAATTATTCACCAAAAAGTAAAAAAAGCAACAACTATTTTGAAGTAAATAATAGGTTAAATGTCTTATGTAAGTCCAAAACTCAACCCAAAAATGATTAGAACGAATTTAACCCCAACACCCAAAAAGTTTATAGGGCATTCAGGTTTGGATCTTATATAAAACCGACCCGGTTCAGCCTTGCATATAAAATTCGTATAATAACCCAAGTAGTTGAAGAATGTTCAGGCGAAGAGTGAGATACTCATCTGAATATAAAATTGGTATGACATGAGTAACCAAAAACCTTTTAAGCATCAAAATTGACATTAAAGAAGACACCATGAATAAATACCTTTAAATCAGATATAGCTTGTGTAACAGGTTCTTTTGGAACCAAGTATGCAGAAGCACATACATCTCCAGTGAAGATAATAAGTCCAGCAATATTAGCTAGGCTGCAAGCTTTAGCATCAAGAACTCTATGACAACCAATGCTAATTAACCTGTCTATGAGATGGCATGGCGATTTTAGCATCAAGAACTCTTATATAGATAGCATGCTTATGTCAGATAGAAAATCTCGCATATTTAAGCAAGAAGATACTTGTCTAAACCATTGAATAAAATATAAACAAAACTATCATATGACAACCAATGCTAATTCACCTGGATATGAGAACAAGCATTATAGTTTTCAGCATCAAGAGTATCTTTTCTTCGTGAATTCCAGTTCCCTATCTGCAGCTTATTGTCCCAACTTCTCCGAAACTAACCGTTGATGATGCCTGAGTTGTATATATCGAAATAACCAATAAAAAAAATATCTAGGTAGTTTCAGATTATGACCAAAATTCATTTATAATATGCTATATATAAAGAAAATAATGTACATATCTAAAATAACGAGTAACAAGTATTACACTCACCAAATCTGATAATTCTTAGAGTTGCCCACAATAACATGGTCAACAAAATCTCTTTCATCTTACAAATAAATATTCAGCGCCTCAAGCACAAGATGTCTGAAATGCAAGACCTATTTTATAAATAAATATTCTTAGAAAATTCATCATCAATAGCACATGATAGAATTAAAAATTTAACATTTCAAGGTGTTTTATTATACAACAATCAAATATAAATTTAATTACTTAAAGTTGATCATCACTAGTTTTCGCTTCTAAATGAAACTCCGACAATCGCAGGGAGTTCCTCCTCGTAATAAGAGTAAATATTTCAAAAGCGCATTTCATCGAACACATAGAATGCAACAATAAAATCAACCACTAAGCAAAATGAGAAGTATAGCAGCAGAGGGGCATCTGGACATGGGAAGGGTTACTGATGGAAGCGACGGAGAGCGCCCGCGAGAGCCGGCCGAATATCCCCAGTGACTTCCAAGAGGCCCCATTCTTCCTCGTGCATTAACTCCATTAACTCCATGCCTATATTTCATATTGGCATTTTATCAAACAGATAGAAAGCAACAACAAGAACAAAAAGAAAATCTCTATCAAAATTGCAAATAACCAAATAGAGATAGATCTAAGTATTAAAAACACATCAGACTTTAGTGTCGAGCATGACGGCAATGAGGATGCCGATGTTCTCCATGGCCCAGTGGAGGTTCTGGAGTGTCTCCCAGTGGTACTCCTGGGAGTTGTGGGACAGGTTGAACATCTCGAAGCTGCTCTAGCATCTCCACCAACAGCGACAACGGGACCAGCTTGCAGAATGGAGAATACCGGAGGTGGCCCTCAGCAACAGCTCTTGCATCTTCCTACGAGAAAGCGGAGGCATGGTAGAGGAACTTACTTTAAATTAGGGTTTGCTCGTGAAGGAGAGAGGAGAGGGTGGCAGAGAGGAGGCGGACGGCGGAGGCGAGCCAGGAGAGTGGGATGGACGGCGAGGATGAGGGGGGGACTTGAGCCGGAAAATTAGGGCTTCTTCGAAGGCCTTGGGGGAGTAGCTGTGGAGCTTCTTGGTTTAGGCTTTTTCTTAAGTGCGGAAGAAGTGCGGGGGAGTGAAGTTTTTAACTTAAATTTTGGTGCTTTTTTTATAACGCTCGTATGATTGAAAGACTATCAATAATATTTATATTGGACACTGTCATAGAATGGAGTCTTGCTGAACTTTGATGACGCTTCTTTATCAGCCGTCATGAAATCCACTTACCAAGCGTCATTAATAGGTCTTTTGTTGTAGTGGTTAGCTGAAGCATTCAACAAGACTATCATCAAACTCCTCAAAAAGTTTGTCTCTACTAACAAACGTAATTGGAGTGAGAAGCTTAGAGAATGTCTATGGGCTTATCACGCTACAGTCCATAATCCCACAGGTTGTACACCTTTTTTCTCTGGTATATGGATGTGAAGCTGTCTTACCGCTAGAAATTCAAATTCTATCCTTGAGAATTGCCATTGCTAATAAACTTACCACAGAAAACAATGATCGTCTTCGACTTCAAGAATTGAAGGCGCTCGATGAGCAAAGGCTACTAGCTCAACAACATATCAAATTATATCAGACCCGTATCTCAAAAGCTTTCAATCGCAAAGTCAAAGTGCGAACATTTCAGAAAGGCGAGCTAGTTCTTACGGTCATACGTCCTATGACTATGACCCACATGAGCAAAGGCAAATTCGAAGCGAGTGGGAAGGTCCTTATGTGGTGAATAAGGTTTTCTCAAATGGAGCCTACCAATTAACAGAGATGCATGGTAGAATTACTATGATGCCTATCAATGACAAATTTCTCAAGAAATATTATGTATAAGAGCAAAATGTTTTCATTCAGAGAAATAATGTAAATAAATCTCATTTTTATTCGTATTATTTAAAAGCAGAAAGAGGTACATAATATCAAGGGCGGGGACGAGGACCCGACCCTTCCCGGTTAAATACATGATTTGCCAGTAATTCAAACATCTCGTTGTCATGAGAACACCAGCAACTCATAGGCAGTTGTCCTCACAGCTTCTTCTTCAGCAGTCTTCCCAGGCTCCACCAACTTGGCAATCAGGTCTTGTTCTGGTGCAAGAACAGTCGAGCCTTCCCTCACTTCTTTCTGAGAAGGTACCGGAGGCTCATTAGGAGGCATCTCAGTCGTATCTTTAATCTTCAGCGTGAGCATATCTTCGGAAGACATTATGTACTGAGAGAAAAGAAGTTGACAAAATCTACAGAAGTTCTGTTCTATTTATAGACAAAATGACTAGATAATCGGCTTCGAGAACCGATGCGACTTTTCCTCCTCGAAAGAAGTCCAACCGTTCATTCATTCATTTTTTTCTCCCTAAAAGAGTCCAATTGTTCATTCATTCTCCTCCTCGAGAACCGAGGTGACTGTTCATTCATTCAGTTTCTCTCCCCTAAGAAGTCTGACTGTCCATTCATTCATTCATCAGTCTTAGCATTTATTATCTTTTATTTACTTTCTTGTAAATAAAGCCATAGATGATAAATCCTCAAATCTAAAAAAAAGAATTCATGTCCTCCGCACCTCTGAATTCCAATATCTACGTCAGCAACTTGTCACGTCTCTATCACCTCTGACAAAGTTGTCTATTGAAATAACAATATTTCCAACATTATATTCTGCCACGTCCATATTACCTCTGAGCAGATGTAATAAATATCATTATTTTCTAATCAAGAAATATATTACATCCGGTACCTCTGAATATATTTTCTATTCTATTACTTATATCTATAACAAGGTATGCAACAAGTAATGAAACCACAAAAACTTCTCATTTCATTTTCTTTTTGATTAAAATGTTCAAAAAGATACATCATAAAGAAAAAGACAACAATTTTGGTCATTTTATTCTAAAGAGTAAGTGATGAGATCCATGATTCGGCTTTTCAAGGCTTTAGCTCTTTCGGTACAAGAATCCAGTACCCATTGTCTGGCTTCAACCCTTTCTGACTCTGGATCAAATGGGTGCAGGACGGCTATTTGACGGGCTAGTTCTTCATTTTTTAGCCGGACAAAGTCATCCTTTTGACGCTTTAAAATGTCTAACTGGTTGATAGTAGCCTGATGTAGCTGAGTTTCTTTTTCTACACCCTGCTTGGTGGCTTTGAGCTCTTCCTGAAGCCGGGCGATTTCAGCCTCTAGATCAGAAGCTTTCTTCTCCTTATCCGCAGCTGTAGCTTTATGACTCTCGGCAGAAGAAGCTACTTCAGAAATTTGGACATCCAGCTCGAAAGATTGTTTCGTGAAAGCCAGTAAGAAAGCTTCAAAATTGGCTTTATTAGTTTCAGCCTCACGAGCCATAGCTTCGTATTCTGCATCCACTAGCAGCTCAACATATCCTCTTTTAAGGTCTTTATAAACCTTAATCGACTCCTCCAGCTCATCCAAAATATGCTCCAGGAATGTGGCCTGAGCCTCATCTCCTTGTCTGCGGATGCCTCCAATTAAAAATGAAGAGGGATTTCTGACTGTGCTGAATGGAACATCCTCCCTCTCCATTACTCGATGAATTAAAGGCTCCAAAGATGTAAAAAAGACTTTGGTGAAGGAAGCCACCACAAACTTGTTAGCCGCTATAGCACTTGGGGTGGCTACCACTTCTGCCAGTCTCTACAACTTTAACAGGTGGAGGCGCTTCATCTTGTGCACTGGTGGACCCGAGTATATAGAAAAAGCTCCCTTCTCCTGCTGGGGTTCCTTTGTCCGAGGGAGCCATCGTTGAGCTGGTGGTTCCTGTAGGTCCTTCTGCAATTTATATATGCCATTTGTTAGAGCGATGCACGATGTTGAAGGAGCTAAGATAAATAAATCATTTTTAAAAATCTACCTGAGCCGGGCATTGCATGTGGAGTCTCAAGAGGTCTTGATGGTTCCATCTGAAGCCTCGACATGGTGTTCGCAGACACTATAGCTTGACTACTTCCAACCCCTGATTTAGTTTGAGGTGGCAGAGCAATTGGAGTCTGATCTACTAACTCTTTAGTGTTTACCACTCCGGAAGCCTCGGGTTGAGTTCCACCTACTTCTTCAGGAATTCTGGGTTCATTAATTCTGAGACTAGCATGCTCTTCATCGACAACCAGGTTTTTGTCATCCTCAGCAGTTGACTGGCCTTCATCGGCCGATAATTCTTGAGGTAATAGAACATCCACTAAAATTTGTCCCTCCTTAGCGACACTATTACAGTCATCACCAAATAATTTGTCACCATAGTCACAATCTGCTAACGCTTCTATCATCTCTCGATCCTCTTGAGAGTGAGTAAGATCTTGAGCCTTTGGAGAATTTATCACTCCTTCTTGAGGAGGCAGATCTTTCTCTGGAGAGATGGTTACCGGAGTAACAGGAGTTGGTGAAGGAACCGTTATCCCCACCGCAGCAAGTATATTAGCAGGAATACTTCCCACCAAAATATCCGATCTTGGGGCCTCTACAGTCATGGTAGAAGGCTGGATATCTGCTGAAGTAGCTACTGTAAATAAAGGAATCAATCAAATGTACATCTTTAAGAGAAAAATATATATCGATGTATATCAAAATCTTGATATTACCTACCTGAGGTGGTAAATCTTGTTCCAGATGGCTGGTAGATTCCGTCGATGGGGGAGGGACAGAAGACGTATCAGTTCTCCGAAGAACTTATCGGTTCACTAATAATTTTCTCCTGACTTTCCTGCGTGGTGGTACAACCGGTTTTTCAGCAGCTTCAGTACGATCATCATCCAGATTGATCAAGGCAGTAGATGTTTCTTCTTGAGTAAACCCTCCTTGTTTTTGAATAGAAGAATGAGTGGCCTCCTTCTCTCTGGGAGAGGTACCAAGAAGCATCTGTTTAGACTGAGAATGAGTTATTCTTGTAGTCATTGGCTCATTTATGACCGATGAGGTCCTTTGCTTCTTTTTCTGAGCTGTAGGCGAAGCAGGTCCACCATCAAGTTGAAGGAGGGTCGTTGTCTCCCTAGATTTTCTTTTTTTTAACCCCTTGGCATGGGATTTTTCTTTCCGTATCTTTAAAGATACGTCCAAAGGATCATGTACCTCGTCCGGATAGTTCTTGACAATAGAACCTTCCAGCGGTGGATCTACGGGATCTTTATCCTCTACATCTCGAAATGATTGTGCAGTGTGTGCTCCTAATCGAGATCTCTTGTCACTTGCAAAGCTATGAGTGTGATGTAAGCTTTCAGTAAAAGTGTTTGTCGAAGTATAGAAATTTGCGTATGTATATAACATACGCGGGCCTTGATAAAAATTATAGGCATGGTAAATACAACTTTCGTGCCCCTGGCGTTGTAATATCTCCAAGCCCTAGCCCCATCAATCAGAAAGCCTTTGGCCTGCAAAAAAGTAGTGGCATTACCCACATGTAGTTAATCATAGCCAAACTGTCGTACAAATCGACTTGGCAAATATGGCTCTAAACATCAGTCTTCTTCAAATCGGTAGACTAAGTGAGATGGGCGGATCATCTGTAGCCATAAAAAGATGGGTGGACTTAGGCGGAGTAATGCTGCATCCAGATCCATCAACTGTGCAGGGATAGTCTCATATCCGTGAGGAGGGGGGACACACTGAAATCTCCATACAGATCTATGATTCAATACAAACCTGCATACCAAAAGAGCAGTGTAATTCTAACGAGCACCGGAGTAACATCGGATGAAATCTCTACCGACAGTTCCCATATCGGGATTCATCAGACATGGATGGTGAAGCAAAAACCATCCGAATAAATATGTGTAAGGCATCTCAGTACGAGGAAAATCTTGCCTCGTCGTCTTATTATGAAGCATGGCATACACAAAAAATACAATCCTGCGTTTAATCGGCAGGTCATTGCCGATAGAAGATCCATCTTAAACCCAAAGACGAGACGTACTGCAGCAAACAGAACGCCTTGGTGGAACCTATCAACTACACTGGCTCCTGGGACTATGAAGCATTGCAGCCATAAAGAAAGAAAACATGTTAGCTGGGCTTTTTTAGACATGGGTCTATAACCCTGTCTGAGATAACTTTCGATGGTGGCACCAGCCTTAAACGGATGCCAGTCCTCATCTAGTTTGATATCTTCATGTTTGTATTTCTCCATCAAATATTGCACTTCACTGTGACTGAGAGGCTCAAAGAAACGAGGATCACAAGCTTGGCTCTCAAGTGGCTTATCCTCCCCTACATGGCCCAGAAAGAGGTACGGTATCCATTTGGTGGTATAACAAGTACCTGCAGTGGCACCTTTATAGTAGAGGGAGCAGATCTTGTAATGACACATCAGTTCTTGAAAGATAGTGATCATCTGAGGATAGTCTTCTGACATAGTATCCAATTCTTCATTGGTGGGCACGTACTCGTCATATGGGTTATCACCCATTGGAAGATGAGAGAGAAATCTTATTTCATGAAGTGCAAATCCTATTTCTCCATGGGGGGTCATGAAAGTTCCAGTATTATCGTTGTATCTCTCTACTAAGGCCAGAAACATATGAGCATTCTGGCGAATGCCGTAAACTGTGGTCCAGATGGCATCATAAAATTCTAGTTCGAGGAGTTTGTCCTTGAACTGATCCAAGATCCAGATCGTTAAACTGCTCCAGCATTTTATATCTGGATTAACCAGACCTGTCATACGCATGGCGTGATCTGGATATCTTCCTTCAGCCTTCGCGAATGTATTTGCAAAGATAGGTATCCTGACTGGAAGGAGTAGAGATGAATCCTCGGAAGGAATACAACCTGGTCTTAAACCTCTCAAGTGAGTGCTGTATTTTTCAGAAGTGCTATAAAAGGTGTCCTTGTGCTGCGGACCTATTCTATAACAAATTTTTTCGTCTCTGGCCTGTTGGATTGGAGTCAGGTCCCATGATATTCTTCGGGGGTAGCTCACGAATTTATATTGAGACAAAGCCATATACCTTGATATTTCTGTGAGGTACATGATTCTGTCTCCGCATTGGTATATTCTATCCTCTTTCTTTGCCTTAGGCTGGGAAGTCTTCTTGATGGCATCCCCAAATAAAAAAGCAAGCTTCTTATGGACCACACCATCAACACTCTCTAGGGGTTCTCCGTTCATTAAACTCAGCAGAGTATGGCTTTCTTGGGCCACAAGAATAGTCTTTCGTGCTTCAAGGCCATCATACTGAGAAAATGAAACATGTGATAAGTTCTCTTTATACTCTGGGATATTAAAGGCTGAAGCGAATCTCTCAGCATGAGGATCTTCCCGAGGTCAACTGCAAAGAATTAGATAAACAGAAGTTAGATTTATGCTGGAAAAATGCACAAGAAATAACAAGAGGGCGCAACAGTCATAAGTATAAAGAGCTATGTTGCGTTATCCTTATGATGAGCAACAACTAGGTTGCGCGACATCCTAGGTTGCATGACAATTAAGTTGCGCGACATCCCGGGTTGCATGACATACTTGGTTGCGCAACAACTTGGTTGCGCTATATCCTTGGTTGCGCAACAACTGAGTTGCACGACAGCATGTGCAACACGGTTCGTAAGAACGAACATTTCTCAAACAAGCAACCACACCCTAATAAGGGGTGGCACTAAGTCTGTGATGCGCTAAACACTCTAAAAAGAGGGGCACAAGTCATTCAAATTGAAAACCAAGAGCCTTAAACAGGGGGTCAGCCACCATGTTCAAAGTCGTTCGTTCTCGGTCACCTTCCAAAGTAGGGTTAGCCATTTCTCATCGTGAAGAGGGATGCGCATACAGCGGCACGCGGGTTCACAGAGTACGGGTCGAGGGTTCAGCAACACCCTGTCCTTTATCGGTGGCGGTCTTATTGGGTGCCATTATGTCGAGAAGATGATCGAAGGGAAGATCGAGAAAGCTCAAAGAGTTCTCTCAGATTAAAGTCGGCTAATAGGGGTTATTTATAGCCTAAATAGAATCCTAACAGTCACCCCAAGCTGCACATAAAATATCGTAATAGCCCGTAACAAACTGTGCGAGATAGGCGCAACTCGACTCAATAATTGCCGCAATTTAAAGTATTTCGAAGTTTGTGACATTTCAAATTCAAAAAATTTGAAGAGGGTTTTATAGAGCCTAAAAATCAAGTTGCGCCCAAAAAATCAAGTTGTGCCACTGCTGGAAAGCCCAGAAATCAAGTTGCGCTACTGCTAAAGTTGTGCCACATATCAGATTACGTCTAATCACATTGTGTCTAAATCTACATGGCGCCTGACAGTAATTGTCATTATTATCTGACAGCACTGACAACTGACAACACGTCAAACGAAAAAATCTCTTCGAATCCCGTGAAGCGTGGCGCTCGAGACGATTTGCTGTCATTGATGACAGCTGTTCAGCGTGCTCTGCAAGTTGCACATAGGCGCAACCTGATCAAACTCTCCTCATAGACTGGCACGTAACCCAAATGCTAGGCACAACCTGATCAAGCGCAGTTTGACTCTTTGACTGAAGCTTGTGCAACTTGACAATGTTGAAGCAACTAACGTTCTAAAGCAGGATGATGTGGCACAAATGCCACTAATCTCTCGAAACATATCCACTACTCTGTACACGACCATACGCATCTCAATTATATGATGCCACGCGTCTAAATACAGTTAGTACATGTTCGAGTAATTGAATAAAAGTTGGCGCTATCCAAAGCCGTGCAGTTCGACCTCGCACACATCAGAATAACTGCTAAAACAATTATTTCCAGAATCCTATAAATAGAGTTTCCAATCATTATCAGAGGACCAGAAATCAAGAGTTATTACAAAATTCCTGTTGCATTCTCTAGAGGCTGTGGTCTTCAAGTTCACATAGTCCAAGGGATAAAGTGATCGCCTTCTGATCGGATTCCTAAAGTTGTACTTTCCTAGAATTTATTGTACTTTGTACGATTCTTTTCAAGTTTGGAATAAACTTTTTGTTTTTGCAAACAAGGATTCATTTTGAGTTGATGTTGGCACATTAGATCAAAAATAGTTCTTAAGTCTTGAATATGATCTTCCTTTAGACGACTCTTAACAGCAATATCGTCGACATAGCATTCGACTATTTTTTGGTAAATGTTCTCGAAAAATAGTACTCATAGCTTGTCGATAGGTGGCACCAGCATTCTTGAGACCAAATACCATGATTGTGTAGCAGTAGACTCCCATAGGAGTGTGAAAAGATGTATGCTTTTCGTCTTCGGGATTCATCCTGATCTGATTATAACTAGAGAATCCATCCATAAAAGACATTCGCTCGAACCCGCAGGTGTTGTCGATCATGACATCAGTAATCGAAAGAGAAAACTCGTCCTTGGGACAAGCTGTATTGAGATCTCTAAAGTCAATGCAGACTCGGACCTTTTCAGTTTTTTTTATAACTGGGACGAGATTAGCCACCCAGTCGGGATGTCTTTCCTCCCTAACAAAGCCACAGGCGATGAGCTTCTTGACTTCAGCTTCTATGACGTCCATCATATTAGGTCGGAACCGTCGTTGCTGTTGTTTGACCGGCCAAGCATTTGGCAAAATGTTGAGCTTATGGGTAGAAATTTGAAGATCTAGTCCCGGCATATCTTCATAGCTCCAAGCGAATACGTCAATGTATTCTATAATGAGCTAGATCAAGTCTTATTTGTCTGCTTCAGGGAGACTTTTGCTGATAAAGATTGGCTTTGGAGAAGCCTCATCTACGACATCGATTTGGATTAGCTCATCCTCAGTGGGTGGTTCACGTTGTTCGAAGCGAAGCTCCCATTGAGTATCCATCCTTTGTGCCCAAAGATCTTCTTCATTAGCCTCGATAAAGTCATCATTGTCATTATCTTCTGGGAATTTAGTTGTCACCATAGTGACAGATAGAGTTAGTTGATGAACTTTTCCTATGTTGGTGTCTGAGTCCCATGAAGCATAATCGGAAGAATGCGATCGTATTTCTTCGTCAGATTCAGATTTATCTGGGGTTATGTTCGGTGTAATATAGCCTAACCCATGTCTGGTCTTGTTGTAGTATTGTGATGACTTTCCTTTCGGAGCAGGTATTCGAATAGGAGTACGTCTACCTTTGCCGTCATTTAGTCCAAACCCAAAATTGTAACCCATTTTTTGAATAATGTTTTTGGACTGCTGACTATAACGACGTAGTTGTATTCTTTCACAATCGTCATTTTCAGAATTGTGTCAAATATAATTGTCACGCCCCAGAACCAGAATACTGGAGAGCGGGGGCAGACACAGCCAGCTACGTATATTGAAATAGAATATATCTCAACTATACGGTCACGGCTGTCTAGATATGAGGGTTTACTACAAGCCAGCAGTCTCTTAAGGTCAAGCCTATTGTCTCAATCTCCAGCAATTAACAGAGTTACAAGATGTTTAGAGCATCAAATATATATATATATATATAAGGCGTCCCAAATATTACATATTGGATGATCATGAAGCTAGTCGTACAAATGATAGGACTAGCAAGAGTTCAGTCATACATGATCAACCCTAGGATTTGTTAATCATGTTTACAGCCCGTAGGCAGACAGTAAGTAAATGTGCATCGAGCTAACAGGTGCTCGTCGGCTAAACGCCTCAAAAGAATAAATTTACATATAAGTGGGTGAAACAAAAAGGGAAAACCCACTCTTGGCCCGGGTTCCGTCTAGTTGTCACCATTGGGCTGGAAGCTTGGTAGATCCTCGGGAGCCGCTCCGAAATCTGGCCATACAAAACCAGCTGGGTCAAACCCCAGAAAGAGCAAGTGCCACAAAGGAGGCCACAAATAAGAACAAAAGCCAGCATATCAAAACATAAAGAATAAAAGGAAAGTACAAGTAAAATAAAAGTACACAGAGCGATAAACGACTAGGGACGTGGAACCATTCCGGGAGCCAGGTTACAATCCTCAAACCAAACAAGGACCGGGATTGTACCCCTTCGCCTGAATAGCTCACTGTCTCTACCCATTTATCGTTAGAGATAAGTAAAACAATCATGATCAAGGGTTCCAGGTACAGGGGCTAGACAAGACTCTAGACAGGGCTGGACACCATTCATTCACAATCGGCCAAGCAAGTACTACGGCTTACTACTTTAACTAACTAGGGTTATCACAAGCCTAATTACTAACAAGATGCAAGTGAGAAACTCCCAGTCCCAAGCCCTGCAGACCATCCAGTTATCCTTCCGCGGGTTGAGAGTTATAGGTGGGTACATCGCCCGGGAGACAAATGTACCCTTAGGTGACTTAGAGGGTGCAACACATGACAGTGTGCTGGAAATGTGCTCTACTCGTCGGCAAGCTACAAGTCCATTAATGCCTCCAGATAACGAGACTGCCTGTGACCGGGAATTCTCCATGTTCTAATTTGGCCTACTCATTACCTAATCCAATTTTAGTGTGAGTCCCTGGCCGTGGTACCCAGGGAGTCACCCCTTAGACATGATGCAAGACAAGACAAGTGATTTGCACAGAGCAACAGGTAGTACACCCACGGTGTCAAGACAAGTCAAGTCGAGTCAAGAGTGCGCCGCCACGGGCCACTATCAAGTGAAGCCAAGTCATACCAAGTCAAGTCAAGTTAAGTTATCAAGTCATGCCAAGTCGGGAGTGCGCCGCTACGGGCCATGATCAAGTCAAGTCAAGGGAACTTCATGCCCAGGTCTGGTTGGTTCGTATGCAGATACAGTGTGAAAATACAAGTGCAAGCTACAAATATCCAGTTACAAGTACAGGTTGAAGATTAACAGGTTACAAGTTACGAGTTACTAATATTAAGGATTACTAGATTGCAAGATGAACTACAGGTTACAGGTGATAGTTATAAAAGATAAGCTAAAATCTGCAATTCATAAGGAACCAGCCAGAAATAAGCCAAGACCATTAATACGGAAATCAACTCCAAGTTGTGTCCAAAGTGTATCAAGTCGGGCCAGGTAGTGTTGTGAGTTACAAAATATCAGAAGCTCCAATTCATAATAAAACGAGAGGGCTATTGAAGGTCAAACGGGCACCAGAGGTCCTGTACGCAGGCCAGCATACGCAGGGGCTATACGCAGGCCATACGCAAGGGAGCAGTACGCAAGCCATACGCAATGCACAGTACGCAGGCCAGCATACGCAGGGGCTATACGCAGGCCATACGCAAGGGAGCAGTACGCAAGCCAGCATACGCAGGGGCTATACGCAGGCCATACGCAAGGGAGCAGTACGCAAGCCAGCATACGCAATGCACAGTACGCAGGCCAGCATACGTAGGGGCTATACGCAGGCCATACGCAAGGGAGCAGTACGCAAGCCAGCATACGCAGGGGCTATACGCAGGCCACACGCAAGGGAGCAGTACGCAAGCCAGCATACGCAATGCACAGTACGCAGGCCAGCATACGCAGGGGCTATGTTGCACGAAAACCAAAACAGCGGGCCCCACGTGCGTGGGCGTGCGTGTAGGGGCTCAAAGGCTCATGATGGGGACAAGGGAGAGGAGGCCACGTGCTGGCTGCGTAGAGGGGCACTACGCAGGGGAGGCTACGCAGAGTGCAATACGCAGGGTGCAATACGCAGAAGACCCTAAGCAAGGGCTCTACGCAAGCAACACTACGCAGGAGCTCTACGCAAAGGCCGTACGCGGGAGCCGCGTGGCCAACAGGAGGGAAAGGCTGTGTTCTTCTCCTACCTCTGTCCGAGAGGAAGGACACCCACCCCAAAAACTTGCAAAAATCCATAACTCTTTCAATTGAAAACGAAATCAGGTTTTGCAAAAACCAAAGTTGTGTAAAACTTGATTCTCCTCAACATGGAAACCTCAAAGACGCCAAAAATCAAAGTTTATGAAATAAATTCGAGGAAAACTGAGATTCATGAAAGTTTAGATCTAAGGAGATCCATGCTTCAAATCCAGAAACTCCAAGTTCTAATGTTGTTCATGGTGAACTAATCTATCTAATGGACAAATAAAAGGGGTTCTCATGTGGTGGCCAAAAGCACTTGCCTATGGGTTGAGGAGTTGTGTGGAAGAAGGAAGAAGAAGAAGATGGAGAAGTAAATGAAAATAAAGAGGAGAGAGAAAAGTTAGGTGGGATATAATGAGGGTGGTTGTGGTGTTCTTGAGGGGGTAGAGTAGGTTAAGGGGTTCCAATGCAAAATAACCAAACCAAACCAATTAAAACCGAGCCGAACCAAAACCCGAAATACGAGAAAACCCAAAATTCTGCAAGTCGAGAAAATTAAAAATACAAGCCAAAATCCAATCTACGAGTATAAATACGAAATACGGGAAATGAGGGTGACAACTCTACCCACCTTCAAAGAATTCCGTCCTCGGAATTTAATCAAGGAGCTAGAGATTGCCACAACAAGCTATACTAAGCACAGACAAGCTACACTAAGCAGTTCAATCATACAACCATACAATGCAAGCAAGGAAGGGAAAGCGTAAGGCATAAGAAAGACATTATACCTCACGAGTCAAACAGGTAGGGATATCGCGATCGGATGTCGTCCTCACGCTCCCACGTTGACTCACCTAGAGAGTGATGACCCCAAGCAACACGGACTAAGTTAATAGTCTTGTTCTTGAGCGTCTTTTCTCTCCGGTCCAATATAGACACGGGCCTTTCCTCATACGAAAGGTTGGTACCAACAACCAATTCCGAATGATCTAGGATATGGCTCGGGTCCGGAATGTACCGTCTTAATTGGGATACATGGAATACATCATGTACCTCACTTAGTGACGGCGGAAGAGCGAGACGATAGGACACATCGCCTACTCGCTCCAGAATATCAAACGGCCCTATATACCTAGGACTAAGCTTTTCCCGTACGCCAAAACGAATGACGCCGCGGGTAGGCGAGATCCTAAGGAATACATGGTCGCCGACGGCAAATTCTAAGGGACGCCGATGAGCATCGGCCCAATGGCGCTGGCGGTCCTGAGCAACTCGGATGTGATCTCTGACCTTCCTGACCACTTCAACCGTCTGAGAAATCAGTTCTGGACCGAGCATCTGCCTCTCTCCGATATCGTCCCATGCTAACGGGGATCTGCATTTCCTGCCATACAGAGCCTCGAAGGGTGCCATCTGGATACTGGCCTGGAAACTATTGTTGTACGAGAATTCCACCAGGTGCAGGTGATCCTCCCACGAACCTCCGAAGTCAAGGGTACACGACCGCAACATATCTTCGAGAGTTTGTATAGTACGCTCTGACTGCCCATCTGTCTGCGGATGATACGCTGAGCTGAACTTGAGACGAGTCCCCAAACTTTGATGAAGACTGCGCCAGAAGTGTGATGTGAATCTCGTATCCCTGTCTGATACTATGCTGACTGGCACTCCGTGAAGTCGGACGATCTGCCTGAGATACATCTCTGCTAGCTGTGCCGTCGACTGTCCAACTCTAAAGGGAAGAAAGTGTGCCACCTTGGTAAGCCTGTCCACAATGACCCAAATAGCATCTCTGTCTGCCGGAGATCTGGGTAACCCAGTCACGAAATCCATGGTTATGTGTTCCCATTTCCATTCTGAGATCGGTAAAGGTTGAAGAAGTCCAGCTGGCCTATGATGTTTAGCCTTGACTTGTTGGCAAACCAAACATCGGAAGACATACCGGGCTATCTCCTTCTTCATACCATTCCACCAAAAGTGCTGACGAATATCTCTGTACATCTTCGTGCCGCCTGGGTGAATGGAATACTGCGAACTGTGAGCCTCTGCCATGACTTTCTGTCTGATATCTCCGCTGGGTACACAAAGACGCGTGCCGTGTCGAAGTGTACCATCCTCATGAATACATAACTCTGGCCTTCTCCCTGCCTCGCACTCTGCTCTGAGCCGCTGAATCTTGGAATCTGTTAACTGTGCTGTCCGGATCCTCTCAACTATGGTGGACTGTATCTGTAGGCTGGCCATCAAGGCCACATTGGAAGGGAGAATCACTTCAATTCCCATCTTCTGAAGATCTGCCAATAGCTCTGGTTGCGCCGTTAGAAGGTAGACTCCGGCTCTCCGGCTCAACGCATCTGCTACAACATTGGCTTTCCCTGGATGATACTGCAAGTCCACATCATAGTCCACCAGTAGCTCGAGCCATCTTCTCTGCCGCATATTAAGATCCTTCTGGGTGAAAACATACTTTAGGCTCTTATGATCAGTAAATATCTCCACTCTGTCTCCATACAAGTAGTGCCTCCACAACTTAAGTGCAAACACTACTGCTGCTAGCTCCAAGTCGTGGGTCGGGTAATTCTTCTCATGATCACGGAGTTGACGTGACGCATAAGCAATTACCTTCCCATGCTGCATCAAAACACATCCCAATCCTCTGCCTGAAGCGTCGCAATAAACTGTGAATCCTCCGGTCCCATCTGGAAGGGTGAGAATGGGAGCCGTTATCAAACCTCGCTTCAACTTCTCAAATGATTCCTGACATTCTGCTGTCCAAACGAACGGCACATCCTTGCGGGTCAACTGGGTCATCGGCGCTGAAATCCTTGCAAAATCAGAGACGAACCGCCGGTAGTAGCCGGCCAATCCAAGAAAGCTGCGAACTTCTGCCACTGAACTGGGTACTGGCCATGACTCGATAGCCACAATCTTCTGGGGATCCACTTCCACTCCTCCTCTGGTAATGATGTGACCCAAGTATGAAATGCGATCGAGCCAGAACTCGCATTTACTAAACTTGGCGTACAACTGGTGCTCTCTGAGAATCTGAAGAACCACACGGAGATGCTGCTCATGCTCCGCCTCACTCTTGCTGTAGACCAGGATGTTATCAAGGAATACTATCACAAACTGATCCAAGTAAGGCATGAAAATACGGTTCATAAGGTCCATGAACACTGCCGACGCATTGGTCGCTCCAAAGGGCATAACTAGAAACTCCCAATGCCCGTACCTAGATCTGAACGCCGTCTTCGGGATGTCCTGCTCTCTGACTCTGATCTGGTGATATCCTGACCGTAAGTCTATCTTCGAGAAAACTGAAGCCCCTTTGAGTTGATCAAACAAATCATCTATCCTTGGAAGAGGGTATCTGTTCTTGATTGTCACTGAGTTCAAGGTACGATAATCAACACATAGCCTGGACGTACCATCCTTCTTTTTCACAAGAAGCATCGGGGCTCCCCAAGGCGATCCACTTGCACGAATGAATCCCTTGGTCCTGAGTTCTTCAATCATCTTGTACAAAATTTCCAACTCTGAAGGCGCCATTCTGTAGACTCGCTCTGATACTGGTGCTGTCCCGGGAATCAAGTCAATGGTGAACTCGATCTCCCGCTCTGGTGGCATCCCTGGAAGTTCCTCTGGGAAGACATCTGGAAACTCTTCAACTATCCGGGGCAACTGCACTGCTGCTACTGCCATCCGCAATACTGGAGGAGATGGCTCTACTGTGCCTCTGGTAAATGAAAACTCTGGCTCTCCGGGAATACTAAAAACAACTCTGCCAACATGGCAGTCTATCCTAGCATAATGGTTCCTCAACCAATCCATGCCTAGGACTATATCATAGTCCGCCATAGGGAATTCTATGAATCTAGCGGGGAATTCTCTACCTCTAACTACGATCCGACACGAGGAGAACACTCGATCTACTCCCACAAGACCATTACCAGTAAGTATATTGAGCCTCACTGATAATGACTCGGGCTCCAACCCTATCCGTGTCGCGAATCGTGCAGACATGAATGAATGCGATGCACCAGAATCAAATAATACGGATGCTGGAAAGGTGTTGACGAGAATAGTACCTGCCACTACCTCACCTGGTGCAACTTCTTCTTCCATGGTCATCATCATAGCCTGACCTCTAGCTGCGGGTCCCCTCTGCTGGAAACCCCTCTGTCGGCTCTGTGCTGGAGCCTGGGTGAACTGCTGCTGGTTCTGCTGTTGAAAGGCCTGGGCCTGGGGCGCCAATGGCCTCGGGTACTGCTGTTGCTGCTGCTGCGGGACTGGAACTGGGGCTGGTCCCCTCACCGAAGAACTAGAAAGGTTGGATGAGGATGGACCTCCCCTATTCGGGCAGGCCCCTATCTTATGATCTGCTCCTCCACAAGCCAGGCACAATCCCTGTGCCCTACGACACTCTGCCACTACATGGCCCGGCTTCCCGCAATGAGAACATCCCACCGCGGAAGACTGCTTCTGCTTCTACTGCTGCGGGTACGTCGGGGTCGAATGCTGAACCGACGTCACTGAGGCCGCCCGCCTCGGAGTTCCAATGGTTATACCCCTAGCTGCCGGGGCTGGAGCTGAAGATTGGTGCATCTGGTTATGGGACCGCTTCCTGCCTCCGGTCCTGTCCACAATTCTCCGGGAGGTATACTCATGCCTCCTTGCTGCTTTCAATACTGCATCGAACGTCTGGTGCTCGAACTGTTCCACAGCCAATAATATCTCCAAATACAGTCCCTGCTGGAACCGCTGAGCCCTATCGAACTCGGTTGCCACCAAGGTGGGGGCGAACCTACTCAGTCTAGAAAACTCGGTCGCATAGCCATCGACCGTCCTGCCTCCTTGCTTCAAGTTGGTGAATCTGGTCTGCAGGTCGTACCGTGCCACCGTATCGAAGTACTTTGTCTGAAACCTCTCTCTGAACGTCGCCCAAGTGACTGGTGTTGCTAACCCCATGGCCTGAGCTGCCCACCAATCGCGAGCCAAGTCTAACAACTGCAGGCGTACCACCGCCACCTTATCATTATCAGGTGTCCTAGCTGCTTCTAGAACCACCTCGGTATCCTGAAGCCAAGCATCCGTGGCAATCGTATCTTCACTGCCGTCAAAGAAGGGAGGGTTCAAGCGCTTGAAACTGTTGGCCGCCTGATTTCCTTGGGGACCTCCTCGGTTTAGTGCATCATGAACTTCCTGGTGCAAGGCGTCGCCTCGACGATCTTGGGATGCAAGCAGTTCTCTGATAAGCCCTACCAAAGGTCCCTCATCCTGTCTAGCTGGTTGAACGGGCGGAGCTGCCTGAACTGGAGGTTCCGGGCCTCCGGAAGGCATAACTCGAGAGGCTACTCCAGAGTGCTGAGCTTGATCTTCCTAGCGCTGGAGTGCTTGTCGAGCTTCCTCTGGCTGGTTGGCAGGTCCGGGAGTAATGCCGCTGAAGAAGATGACATAGGGAACAGTAAGGAAAGGACCAGGACAGATCAATGATACAAGCATGTGATCAGGTCAAGAATCTCAGGGATTTGAAGATACGAGCAGAGATCAAGGGCGAATACTGATTGAGACATCTATTCGGTAAACCCTCACATTTCTTGAATGCCAAGACCTGCATGGGCCACCACTTAAACCGTGTCACGCCCCAGAACCAGAATACTGGAGAGCGGGGGCAGACACAGCCAGCTACGTATATTGAAATAGAATATATCTCAACTATACGGTCACGACTGTCTAGATATGAGGGTTTACTACAAGCCAGCAGTCTCTTAAGGTCAAGCCTATTGTCTCAATCTCCAGCAATTAACAGAGTTACAAGATGTTTAGAGCATCAAATATATATATATATAAGGCGTCCCAAATATTATATATTGGATGATCATGAAGCTAGTCGTACAAATGATAGGACTAGCAAGAGTTCAGTCATACATGATCAACCCTAGGATTTGTTAATCATGTTTACAGTCCGTAGGCAGACAGTAAGTAAATGTGCATCGAGCTAACAGGTGCTCGTCGGCTAAACGCCTCAAAAGAATAAATTTACATATAAGTGGGTGAAACAAAAAGGGAAAACCCACTCTTGGCCCAGGTTCCGTCTAGTTGTCACCATTGGACTGGAAGCTTGGTAGATCCTCGGGAGCCGCTCCAAAATCTGGCCATACAAAACCAGCTGGATCAAACCCCAGAAAGAGCAAGTGCCACAAAGGAGGCCACAAATAAAAACAAAAGCCAGCATATCAAAACATAAAGAATAAAAGGAAAGTACAAGTAAAATAAAAGTACACAGAGCGATAAACGACTAGGGACGTGGAACCATTCCGGGAGCCAGGTTACAATCCTCAAACCAAACAAGGACCGGGATTATACCCCTTCGCCTGAATAGCTCACTGTCTCTACCCATTTATCGTTAGAGATAAGTAAAACAATCATGATCAAGGGTTCCAGGTACAGGGGCTAGACAAGACTCTAGACCGGGCTGGACACCATTCATTCACAATCGGCCAAGCAAGTACTACGGCTTACTACTTTAACTAACTAGGGTTATCACAAGCCTAATTACTAACAAGATGCAAGTGAGAAACTCCCAGTCCCAAGCCCTGCAGACCATCCAGTTATCCTTCTGCGGGTTGAGAGTTATAGGTGGGTACATCGCCCGGGAGACAAATGTACCCTTAGGTGACTTAGAGGGTGCAACACATGACAGTGTGCTGGAAATGTGCTCTACTCATCGGCAAGCTACAAGTCCATTAATGCCTCCAGATAACGAGACTGCCTGTGACCGAAAATTCTCCATGTTCTAATTTGGCCTACTCATTACCTAATCCAATTTTAGTGTGAGTCCCTGGCCGTGGTACCCAGGGAGTCACCCCTTAGACATGATGCAAGACAAGACAAGTGATTTGCACAGAGCAACAGGTAGTACACCTACGGTGTCAAGACAAGTCAAGTCGAGTCAAGAGTGTGCCGCCACGGGCCACTATCAAGTGAAGCCAAGTCATACCAAGTCAAGTCAAGTTAAGTTATCAAGTCATGCCAAGTCGGGAGTGCGCCGCTACGGGCCATGATCAAGTCAAGTCAAGGGAACTTCATGCCCAGGTCTGGTTGGTTCGTATGCAGATACAGTGTGAAAATACAAGTACAAGCTACAAATATCCAGTTACAAGTACAGGTTGAAGATTAACAGGTTACAAGTTACGAGTTACTAATATTAAGGATTACTAGATTGCAAGATGAACTACAGGTTACAGGTGATAGTTATAAAAGATAAGCTAAAATCTGTAATTCATAAGGAACCAGCCAGAAATAAGCCAAGACCATTAATACGGAAATCAACTCCAAGTTGTGTCCAAAGTGTATCAAGTCGGGCCAGGTAGTGTTGTGAGTTACAAAATATCAGAAGCTCCAATTCATAATAAAACGAGAGGGCTATTGAAGGTCAAACGGGCACCAGAGGTCCTGTACGCAGGCCAGCATACGCAGGGGCTATACGCAGGCCATACGCAAGGGAGCAGTACGCAAGCCATACGCAATGCACAGTACGCAGGCCAGCATACGCAGGGGCTATACGCAGGCCATACGCAAGGGAGCAGTACGCAAGCCAGCATACGCAGGGGCTATACGCAGGCCATACGCAAGGGAGCAGTACGCAAGCCAGCATACGCAATGCACAGTACGCAGGCCAGCATACGCAGGGGCTATACGCAGGCCATACGCAAGGGAGCAGTACGCAAGCCAGCATACGCAGGGGCTATACGCAGGCCATACGTAAGGGAGCAGTACGCAAGCCAGCATACGCAATGCACAGTACGCAGGCCAGCATACGCAGGGGCTATGTTGCACGAAAACCAAAACAGCGGGCCCCACGTGCGTGGGCGTGCGTGTAGGGGCTCAAAGGCTCATGATGGGGACAAGGGAGAGGAGGCCACGTGCTGGCTGCGTAGAGGGGCACTACGCAGGGGAGGCTACGCAGAGTGCAATACGCAGGGTGCAATACGCAGAAGACCCTAAGCAAGGGCTCTACGCAAGCAACACTACGCAGGAGCTCTACGCAAAGGCCGTACGCGGGAGCCGCGTGGCCAACAGGAGGGAAAGGCTGTGTTCTTCTCCTACCTCTGTCCGAGAGGAAGAACACCCACCCCAAAAACTTGCAAAAATCCATAACTCTTTCAATTGAAAACGAAATCAGGTTTTGCAAAAACCAAAGTTGTGTAAAACTTGATTCTCCTCAACATGGAAACCTCAAAGACGCCAAAAATCAAAGTTTATGAAATAAATTCGAGGAAAACTGAGATTCATGAAAGTTTAGATCTAAGGAGATCCATGCTTCAAATCCAGAAACTCCAAGTTCTAATGTTGTTCATGGTGAACTAATCTATCTAATGGACAAATAAAAGGGGTTCTCATGTGGTGGCCAAAAGCACTTGCCTATGGGTTGAGGAGTTGTGTGGAAGAAGGAAGAAGAAGAAGATGGAGAAGTAAATGAAAATAAAGAGGAGAGAGAAAAGTTAGGTGGGATATAATGAGGGTGGTTGTGGTGTTCTTGAGGGGGTAGAGTAGGTTAAGGGGTTCCAATGCAAAATAACCAAACCAAACCAATTAAAACCGAGCCGAACCAAAACCCGAAATACGAGAAAACCCAAAATTCTGCAAGTCGAGAAAATTAAAAATACAAGCCAAAATCCAATCTACGAGTATAAATACGAAATACGGGAAATGAGGGTGACAATAATTCTTTGATTATGTTCTCTGCTGAAGAGGATTTGATGCTCATCATCATTCTGAGGAGGAACTACGAAGAATGAATTCTGCATTGGTTTTTACTCTATCTCATCTTGAAAAGGTTGAATTGCTCCTAAGGTGGGAGGTTCGAACTTGTCCAAAATTTCAAAGTAATACTGTGCATAATAATTGACATCAGTATACTGCAAAGGAGATATTACTTTATTGATATTTTTAGTCTCAACAGTTACAACAGCATTTGCAACCTTGGCTGGACACACCGTCAAGTCGATAACAAGAGGAGGAGAAAGAGAAGGAGTAGGCTTGTTACGATGAAGGTCGATAACAAGAGGCTCGAAAGAGGTGAGCTTTCTTGCTCTACTTTTTAAGTAGGAGGAGCAAGAGTGGTGGTTAGCATCCGAGAGGAAGAAGGACGAGAGGTGCATCCTTTGACTAGAATCATCAAGACCAAAAAGATGACTCGAACGACGTCTTAGTGATTCTATGAAGGAATGCCTAGTTGCTTCAACTTCTCAGTACTTTCTTCGGCTGCTCTGGCACTTACTATGAAGGAACCCCAATCTTGAAATTGTGTTGCTTCCATCCACATGCTAACGATAGGTAACAAGTTTGATCTGCATGTATCTATCGTCAATGCATCCAGAGTACCTAGAGGCATTTTGAGTGCCTCCCGTCGAAAGCACTTAATGAAATGTTCAGCTGTTTTATTGGACTTCTATTTGATTTTGGTAAGGGCCGACATGGTGATGTCGTGAGTGCCTTCATAGATTCGTTCTAGGAACATCTGTTTCAATACGACGAAGGATGTTATGCAACCATCTGGTAGACTTTGGTACCAATCATAAGCAATACCTGCTAAGCATCCGATGAAGACTCTAGTAAATATAACATAATTTTGTTGGAGATGATCAGTCATCATCTCAAAGTGATTGATATATTGACTCGATGATGTGCTGTCGTCGAATAACATTATGGTCGGCGGCTTATATTTGGGCAGGAATGGAACTTCCTTCTATTCTGTAGGATAGGGTTGCTTGATCCCTAACTTTTACATTCCTTCCTTCTATTTGAAAGCTTCAAACTGATTTCACAGAAGCTTGACTGCCTCAAGGGGATCTTCTGATGGTTGAGGACCAACATATTGATTTTGAAGGATTAGGAGGTAGAACTGCATTATAAGCACCATCCCCAGCACCAAAATGACTTGGAGTAGCCTGTGCTTGAAGGTGTATAACGCCTGGTACAGTAGTGTTTGAAAAAGGATGTGCTCTAAGACCAGTGTTGATAGGCACGGAGCCTCCTGCGTGTTCTTGGTTGGAATTGGATTCATAACCTACGGAACATCATGCTGAGTCATGATCACCGCATGTATGCTTGTAACCATGTCAGCCATGGCTTTTAGGTTGGCCTCCAGAGCAGAAATTCTTTGCTCTTGGGTAGCAGAACTAGAAGCGTCTTGCTCTTCGTTCGTCACGTAAGCTGACACTTCTCTCGATACAGAAGATGAGCTAGTAGATAAGATGGTCTGATCAGAGTCTTCGCTATTAGCGTTGAAGTCTAGCAGACTGCTACCCCCAGGATAGGAATCAGGAAGATTCCTTTGATCGAGGAAGTCTCGGTTGGAATTAGGAAGATTCCTTTGGGCGAGGAAATCTCGGTTTCTTGATCTTGTATTTTGATAGACCCCTTCAATAGAGTCTAGGATCTGATTGCGGATTTGTCACTCTGAAGGTCATGACAAATTACGTCTCGGGCGTCTTCCACCTCAAGTGCTATGAGATGCTATGTTAACTGAAGTGAATAGCAGTTCATCTTCATCCACCAAGATCACATTGGGAGATCGAAAGTGATTGAGAGATCAAGAGTAGTTCAAACGGTTGAATACCACTCGAGTTTTGCTAGTTTGCAATAACACTTGACGTCGACTTCATGTGAATGACATTGACGTTTGTCATATGTGAACATATCATCGTCAACTATCAAGATAATTCTAGGAAATCTAGGGTAATTCAAGCGGTCAAACACAGACCATTTGGCTGTCTTGCAGCAGCACTTGATTACGATTTCATGATACTGGTTACAGTGATGTTCAGTCGGTAGAGTCATCGCTGCACGAGATGAACTTGTCGTCTTTCGCTTTTGTATAATTTACAGATATTTGGTATAGTAGCAGAAAAAGAAGAAAAAGAAGAAGGAGGCAGACTCTGTCTCATCACATTGTAGGGATAAAAAAGAAGAATGAGGCAGACTCTGCCTTATTACATTAGGAATATGATGCATATTCCTAAGCTTTTGTGTTCCCAGCATGCAAAGAGCAGTGCTAAGTTCATTAGCATAAGTGAGTGGGTTATAGCTCTTAGAAGCCTTCATTGTGCGCATATTAGTGATTGGCATCAACTATACTGGAGTCTTTTGGCACGCTATCTGATTTGTCTCTATTCGGTGCCTATTGAGATAGGCGCGCATGTCAACATCTGGCACCATTTGATTATTGGTCTGAGATACTTCCAGTCTTCCTTGCACTGTCCTTGATATACGTAGAGTAGGAAGATTATGGCGCTGGCTTTATTAGCACAGAGCAAACTGGCACCAACCAGGTTATTGTGGAATAGACAAGATGTCTTGGTGCTCTGCATGCATTGGCATATCGTATTTGGCACAGCGCCTATAGGTAGAAAAAAGTGAACTCTGAATAGTACCTACTTTCTAGGAAGTTGAATTCTGGTTCAGAGATGAAGCTTTGGCACTAATTGGCGCTGATGCACAATCATGTGGGTTTTCCACCAAGTCCAGGACTAGGGAAGAGTACTGGGGAATGGCCATAGGGCGCTTTCCCTTGTCTTGAGTAGCACCAGCAACAATTGGCATGACATTGGACTTTGGAGTCCAAATGGCGCATGCCTTGTTTTGGGCAGCAGCAGTGATGGTGCACTTGGCAGAAGTGTGCTTGGCACCCCCAGCGCCAATCTTTTGTTCATAAGCAAGTTGGTTGAATTCGACGACCAAAGTCTCCTGCGTCGTGCCGACCGACGCAACATCGTATTGAGTTGTCACCTTCTTAGCAGAGGAGAAAGTCGTCCCTCGCCATTTTGTTTGTAAAAACAAAAGTTTAAATACAAACTAAGAAAAGAAGAAAAGTACAATTAATTTCTTGGAAAGTACAACTATAGAAATCTGATCAGAAGATGATCACTTTATCCCTTGAACTATGTGATGTCGGAGAGGAAAATCTCTTGAACGTGCTGCAGCAACTTCTCAGGCGATTATGATCATTATTGATGCTTGGAAATTGATTTTGAACTATATTTATAGAGTTTTAAGATAATTGTTGAGTAGTTATCCTGATTGTCGCGTAGACTGATTCTGTACTGGTTGGCACACAATTACCTAGTCACGCGAACGGTTGGCTTAACTGCATATGACGCATGGCATTCTGTGAGAGAAGTGCGCTTGGTCGTGGGCAGTGTTGCGTGTGCTTTCTTCGAGATTAGTGGCATGCACGTCACGTCATCTAACTGCGTCTGGATGATGATTAATTGATTAAAACCAGTACAAGAATGGCATGATCCTTTGACTGGCGTCAACTATCGATTGGCGCTAACTGTGGAAAATACTAAGTAGGAAGAGCTTAATTACTTCGTGCCATTGATGAATGGCACGGAGAAACAAACAACCGTCGTTATGATGAGTCTGAAAAAATCTCCTTGACCACTGCGCGCTTGGGATTCGAAGAGATTTTCATCGACTGACTTGTTATCAGTCATCATGACTGAAAACTTAACTTCTCGAGAAAGATTGCCATGTGGCAGTCCATACAATCTGATGGTGGCATGAATTAGTGCTGGGTGCTATTAGGCACTGGACGCCATCTGATGATTGAATTCCAGCACCATTTATGAATGGCACTATGCACCGTCATGATATATTTTAAGCTTCTACAGTAATAATATTCTATTATCCAGTGCCAATGTAGAATGTTGATTACACTAAGGCCCTGGATTGGGCAGATGGTAATGCGAGTGTTGCCTCAAGGCATATGAGGCGATACGAATGAGAATGATGGCTTGTTTGAGAATGGTGGCTTATTACTTAGTTCTCCTTATCATGCATTATATGTTTTCTTCATAGATAAGTTGCATATATTTGCATGGTCATGGGCAACTTGTCGACAAGGTGGTTTCTCGAACAGTATTTCAAGGCCTCGAAAACCGATTCATCCTAGGGGGAACCTCGTGCTAAAATAGTAGCACAGTGCTGAAGTAGTAGCATGGTGATTCGGAAACCTTTTGGACTGGGCTAGTTACCCGCTCTAGCCAAAACTCGGCCATCACCACTACTGAGATCTCCAACCACCACCTACCAGTCCGCAACTGCTACCGGATCTGTTCTTCTACCGCGGTGAGCAACCCACGGTGGGTTACTTCTCGTATGCTCCAGCCGATCCTTGGGCGAACCCATCCTTTGAGGACCCGATCTCGATAGAAGCTCGCCGGAGGCCTCACCGTGCTCCTCGCCTGAGAGCCACCAGCTGTGCCACACCCGTGCTTTTGCCTGGAGTCTCGAGCTCCTTGCCGAGAGCCGGAGCCAATGACTGTCGAACGCCTTCTGCGCCGCTGCATAGCTGGAAACCACCAAGCCGAGCCACCCGAGTGCCTAACCTCGGCAAGACTATATGTCACCATCGCTGTCCACTGGCGCCCCTTCTCCATGTTGTGCGTTGGTGACCGTGCACTGCCTTTTCGCACGCTCGAGGAGAACCCACTGTGAGTCTCTCTCCTTCTTCTTCAGCTGTGTATTTTTGAGGAGAAGATTCTGTAGTCTCTCTTCAGAAAGTATGGGGGGTATTGAGAAGTTTGGGCCGGTCTGTAAGACCATGGGCCGGGTTGTGTTTTCTTTAAAAATGAAAAAAGTCTGATATATTTTTGTATATATTAGTATTAAATACAATATTAAAATAAGGGTATATGTATGTATACTATTATTGTATATACCTTGTCATATTCTTATATTATTATAATTATTATTTTGTTGGGAGGTTTTTGGCTTAGAGTTTGATTGGGCTTGGCTAGCAGTGCTAATGATTTTCATAATAAATATATGGTTTTTATTTTTTAAAATACATATATTTCTATAATATATATATATATATATATATATATATATATATATATATATATATATATTATATATATATATATATATATATATATATATATATATATATATATATATATATATATATATATATATATATATATATACTTTAATTATGTATATAGTTTCAAAACATTAATATAATATTTTCTATAAATTTAAAATATAGATTTTGACCTGAACATGATTTTCTAATGATTTTCATAATAAATATATGGTTTTTATTTTTTAAAATACAGATATTTCTATAATATATATATATATATATATATATATATATATATATATATATATATATATACATATATATATATATATATATACATATATATATATATATACATATATATATATATATATATATATATATATATATAATATATTATAGATACATATATATATATATATATATTATAGATACATATATATATATATATATATATATATATATATATATATATATATATATATATATATATACATATATATATATATATATATATATATATATATATATAAATATATATATAAATATATATATATATATATATATATATATATATATATATATATATATATATATATATATATATATATATATATATATATATATATATACTTTAATTATTTATATAGTTTTAAAACATTAATATAATATTTTCTATATATTTAAAATATAGATTTTGACCTGAACATGATTTTCTAATGATTTTCATAATAAATATATGGTTTTTATTTTTTAAAATACAGATATTTCTATAATATATATATATATATATATATATATATATATATATATATATATATATATATATATATATATATATATATATATATATATATATATATATATATATATACTTTAATTATGTATATAGTTTTTAAAACATTAATATAATATTTTCTATATATTTAAAATATAGATTTTGACCTGAACATGATTTTTCTATAGTTTCCAAAATATTTATATTTTGATTAGTAGTTTTCCAATATAAAAACTTATTTTATAAAATAGTTATATATATTTTATCTATTTATACGAATTCCTCTTCGATTTTCATCTTGATCGTGCTAGTCGTAGGATCGTAATTCGTGTGAATTCTGATAACTTCATATCGACCGTAGGCTAATCGGACTGTCTTGAACCCAATGGCACGGTCTATTCCATCGTTAGAAGCCGTCTTGCATACTTAGGACATCCGCGACTATTCTGTGCCAACATGATTAAGTCACGTCAACTGTAATTAATTTGAGGCAAGTATACTATTATTTTATGTGCTTATTACATTTTAATGCTATTCTTTATCGTTTCATTGAGTATCCTGTTGAGACACGATTGAGACACGATAGGCTTGATTGTATCATTGCTCGTTATTGACTGTTTAGTAAGTCGGGAGAAAAAATACTCGGTAGGTATGTGAACAAACCCCAATGAATGTTAATGTGGATAGCTAAGTTATACTTCACGTATGGGTCAGCCATACCAAAATGTGGATAGCCATCTATGATGTGCCGTATTAGCCTAGCCGTTCATATGTCGAAAGGTATTTCAAAGCACTATTTGGTTAAGTTTACTTGTTAATGTTCATTTTCTAGTTGTCTTGTTCATACATATTCCTGCTAGTAGTTTCTTGTACAAGTTATCATTTTCAGTTCATATATAAGTTCCTTTACTGTTACATTGCATCTTTATTGTCTAGCTTTATTTTCTATTAAGTTACATAAATGCAGTAGGGTTGTACTTTGCTCCTTTCCTGACTGGATCGTTGTAGGTGACTTGGCATGCTTTCTACTTTTGCGCTATTGACTATATGGGGGAGATAGAGATCTTGGAGGTCGGCCTAGATTCTAGATAGATTAGTTAGTTTCTTTTATTTTAATGTTTTACAAATTTGTTTGCCAAAAATCATTTATGTTGTAATATTAGATTTGTAAATAAAGTAGTTGTTGTGAATGAGCAATTAGATATGATTTTATTGTATTTGAGTTTGAAATTGGGACCTAGACAATGTACTACCATCATTACTGCGACGTAGGCTGGACTTGGCTACGTACTCGTATCCCAAAAAGCGGGTACGGGTCGTGACAAGTTTTTTGGTGGACCATGCAGGTCCTATTTTTCGCAAATTGTGCAAACTCGTGATAGTACTTAAGTTAGTTGTACTATTGTGAGCCTGCCACTAGGAGGTGCTCATTCAAAATTAGGATTGATTGGATTTTAGGAGAATGCCTAGGACTAGGAGTCCCTTTTTCAATTTGACTGATGGATAGTTAAGGTATGGATTTATTAAATTCTAAACCCTATTATATAATTTAAGGATTTTCTTAGGAGGATATACTATTGTATTTTAATACGATGGTATGACAAAGGTGGGTAGACTATTCGTCTAGACTTCCTAGATTTCAATTCCTAATCTTGATCATTTATGCGGTGTTTTATATTCTTTCTTCTCTAATTATGGTCATATCAAAGTTCGTATTGCTTATTTAGTTTCCTTTGGACATAAGGAATTACTTTTTGAAATAATTTCTGATTCAATTATCCATATATTCCAAGTCGTCTTCATTCACTTTTCGATTATTTTATTTTTAAAATTGATACTTTCACTTCAAGGACAGATACTTACATTTTTCTATCATGATCGACTTGTTTAAATTTCTAGAAGCTCCTTTGAAATTTTTATGGATATAGTTGGAAGAATATTCGATGACCTATAATGGCAAGACAGATGCGCACTGTCCCCATTTATTTAAATTATGGAGACTGCGGGCTCATTGCAGCCAGCAGCGCACTGGGAAGGCATGACCCCTAAGTTTAAATAATTTTGTGTAAGCGTAGGTTATCGAATATTATTAAAACTATGTCCTAGTTGTCTTATTTTGACCCTTGATTTGTTATGTCAATATTGGATAAGAGTTAATAGAACATTCAATACCGTATTCGTATTTGAGTCGTGAAACCAAAGAGTTTACTACATCTAGATGTACATTGGCGATGCATAAATTCTCAGTAAAATAACTTTAGATATGCATACGGTTTTCGAATACCATAGAGGCTATATCTTTTATTGGCATATGACTATTAATTTCCAAATTGATTCGATATCTTATTTTATTATTATCTTCTTAATAAACTGGTAGTTTTTTCTTTATTTCTTATTTTTCTATTCTCGACTCGTTATTTGTCTTCCTAGTGATATTTTAAACCTATTTTGATTTCCTCACACTAATACATAATCATATCTAGATTTTTGATTATATAATCATGCCTAAACGATTTTGGTTAAATAAGTTGATCGGGCCAAAAAGGCTTCGATTTGATCATTCCTTAAACAATTTTGTTCGAGACTAGACTATTTTGATTATATTTCGATCGCGCCAATTCGCATCTTTTCCTAGATTTTGATTCTATTCACTTACCAATTTTGATCGTTTTCATATCATTTCTTTATCGTGCCTAATCGTATCCTTTTAAATTTCGAGGACAAAATTTTTTTAAGGTTGGTAGATTTGTAAGCCCAGTTACCAAATTTTTAAATTTTTATTTATTTTATTTTTATTTTTAAATATTTTTTGAGTTAGAAAATAAAATTTATTTTTTAAAGGTATTTTGATTGACGAAGGAATTTGTCAAATTATTTTAAAAGTTGATTTTATACTTATAAAAGTATACCTCTAGAATTATTTGATTTATTATTATCATTTATTTTCCTGATTGAATTTATAAAATTTGTTTTAAATATTATTTGATATTAGATATTATTTAAATTGTGTTGCCATAAATTAATGGATTGAGATTCAATCAATCTAATTGATTGATTAAAATCTATGGAAGATTTGTTCCAAATCTTAATCCTTCCATATAGGAAACCACTCTTCTATATATAGGAGAGGCTTCCTCTATTCTTCTCCAAATTCTCAAACACCACCATAATCATCATCGCCATTATCGTGTGTGCATCGTATCCATGTCCCACTTTTCTTTCCACCATTCCTATTATTACAATTATATTGTATTTTCCGTGTTCGACAACCCCGGACATGTCCACTCAAATTCTGTGTCTCGTAGGATACGACACAACAACCAATTCCCAAATCCTAATACCTAATTCCCAATTATAAACCCAAATCCTAACCCTAATTCCAGGCCGGCTCCCTCTCTGGCTGACCGAGCCCTGTTTCACCAGTCGAACCCACGAGATCCACCGCCACTTGAACCCCGACCATGACCACAACCACAATCACCATCTTCACCAACTCCTCCACCTGCATTTGCCACAGCAACGCTCGGGTCGGCCACTACACTCCGTCCATAGCAATTGCCATCTCCGCCGCTCTGTCCCCGACTTCACCAACCCGCGCCGATCACCAACCCCCGCCACGACCGGCGCAACCCCTGCCATCAGGACAACACAGCACCAAAAACCAACACCACCAGCACCACCACATCACTTTCTCTCCCAAATCATCATCCTTATGACATCGCCCTTCCGACCAAAACCCGACCATCACCACCACCGAGATCTCCAACCACCACCTACCAGTCTGCAATTGCCACCGGATCCCCTCTTCCGTCGCGGTGAGCAACCCACGGTAGGTTACTTTTCGTATGCTCCAGACGATCCTCCGGCGAACCCATCCTTCGAGGACCCAATCCCAATCGAAGGTCACTGGAGGCCTCAGCGTGCTCCTCGCCTGAGAGCCACCAGCTGCGCCACACCCGCAATTTTGCTTGGAGTCTCGAGCTCCTCACCGAAAGCCGGAGCCGGTGACTGTCGAACGCCTCCAGCGCCGCCTGGCCAGCTGGAAACCACCAAACCGAGCCGCCGGAGTGCCTAACCTTGGCGAGACTACATCTCGCCACCGCTATCCACTGGTGCCCCTTCTCTAATATTTAAATAAGGGTATATGTATGTATACTATTATGTATCACTACAAAAAATAGGCTTTTAGCGACGGCGGGATCCGTCGCTAAAAGTCGTTTTTTTGTCGCTAAAGCCAAATAGCGACATATCAGCGACGAAAATGGTTTGTCGAAAAATCACGTGTTGCTAATTTAAATCAGTCGCTAGTTTGTCGGAAATAGCGACTGATTAGTAACGTATTTAGTGATAAGCTATTTATTGGAAAATGTGACGTAATAGCGACGAAAACTCTGTCGCTATAGTTACCGACGAACAACCGACATCGCAGCGGCGTAATTCAGCATGAGAGTAGCGACGGGCTAGCGACGAAAAATTACGTCGCTAAGATGTTTCTGATACGCTTTTGGTGTCGGACAGGAACATAGCGACTAAATAGTAAGTAAAATTTACGTCGCTATTCAGTCGCTATACTGGAATATAATATTTTCCAGAACCTTAGCGACGGAAACTACAGTCGTTATTTCGTCGGTAGCCTGCAAAATAAATTTTCCAAGCATGTAGCGACGGAAAAATCGTCACTGTTCCGTCGCTAGCCTACAATGTTCCAGGTTTTCTATCGCTCTTCTGTCGCCATTCCATCGTTAAATATAATATTGCATGTCAGTATTTGTGTTTCCTGCACTCCATATCCCTGTCGACAGTTACACACAAAATATACAGTCATATAAACAGTTTCCAAATACAATATCAGTATTCGTGTTTCCAGCAGTCCTTATCCCTGTTGACAGTTTTACAGTAGGCACATGTATCAGTATTTGTATTTGCTGCAAATTCTCAGTTTCATGCACACGTTTCCCAAATGTTTTAATACAACACATACACACATATCCAAAATTAGCTTCATACACACATACAAATAATGTTTTAATATAAGAAATATTAATACACATATCCAAAATGTTTTAATACAAGAAAGTACTGGTATAGTAAATCTAGGTCGTCGGGCGTGATGGAAACCTCTCGGCGGGCATGATGAAGACCTCTCGGCGGACTTAATGAAGATCCAAGCTGCAAACGTGAACGTCGACCTCTCGACGCCATAGAAAAATCTGAAAGAAATAATAAGTGATGATGTGTTAAAAATAAAAACTACTGTCATGTCATTATACTAATGGAACTCGTATATTAAATTAAAATGTACGTACTAGTCTGATTCATCTTCCCAAGAGTCTTCTGAATCATCGCTTGATTCCGAAGTGTCTTCTTCTGCTTCTTCATTTTCACTATCACTATGATCTTCATCTTCATCTTCCAATACTTCTTCCTCAACATCTTCCAATTCTTCATCAATGTTAACCTCCATAACGTCATCTAACGCAACCTCAATATCTTCTAAATCCTCTTCCTCAACACCAGCCAAACTTATATATGTTGGTTGAGGCTTGACCACCTCTTCCTCTTGGTAGGCTACATTCCCAACATTATATGTATTTCTTGTTTTGGTTTTGCATACAGCCTACCAATCCAGGGTACTACGCCGTCGGCTAGGATAACTCATATAGTACACTTGAACGGTTTGACTAGCCAAAACAAATAGTTCAAAACCTCTATATCTTTTTCCATGTTTTATATCAACAAAGCCAAATTGTTTGTCAATCTTCCATCCTTGCTTGGGTGTTGTGTCGAACCAACGACATTTAAAAAGCACAATCTTCGTATCAACAGAATATTCAATCTCTACGATATCTCTTAGAACACCGTAGTAGTCGAATTCGGAATCGGCATCGTAGACTAAGGCTCTCACACAAACTTCCGAATTTTTGGTATAATTAGCCTCCTCATCGACAAATGAGTGATTGATAGGCTTATCAGTAGTTCTAAAGTTAAAGCCATTGATTGTATATCTGCTCTAATACTTCGCCTTCTTGCTCGGTCCAATAGCAATTGCTCTTAGCCCTTTGTTCTGCAACTGTGTACCAGGACGGAGGACCAAGTGTGGGTAGTATCAGAAAAGTTATTAGACAAAGTGTGGGTAGTAACATATCGAATTTAGAATGGCTAATGATTATAATCCTTATATAATTTCAGAACCACGACGGAAACTTTATATTGACCTCTCTAGCAAGATCATCATCATCAATATCAGGTCTTTCCATTCTAATCTTAGCTCTAAAAGTACTATAATAACAGGAAGAAACATTAGCACACTTTTAAATATCGAATTTAGAATGACTAAACGGTGTCGCTTACTTTTCAATATCTTCTATCTCTTGGATACCGCTATTGAGGCATATATACCGATGTGCGGCTTCAAACTCATCGTCATCCAACCACCGTAATTTAGTCGCACTTGTCGGCTTGCCCCTCCACATTGAAGATTGTACGGATTCCTTCGTTCGGTGCATTGATATCACCTTTATCATTCCTCGGCGCTTTATTACGATTTGTTCGGACATGAGTATCGAAGTAGATCGAACAGAAGTTAGAAACCTCCTCAATGATGTACGCGTCGTATATTGAAGCTTCTACATGAGCCTTATTGTCCACTTTCTTCTTCAGGTGACCTAGATATCTATAAGAAATATATTGAATATTAGAATTATTTAAATAAAAATTTAAAAATTAGAAGATTATTTTATACCTCTCAAATGGGTACATCCATCGACAATGGACGGGAGCACCGACACGTGCTTCGTATGCAAGATGAATCAGCAAATGTTCCATACTATCAAAGAAGCCGGGAGGGAACACCCTTTCTAACTTGCACAACGTCACTACAACTTTCTCCTCAAGTTCTAGCATATGTTGCACCGTCAACTTACTTGAACACAAATCTCTAAAGAAGATAGATAACTCGGCCAGCGGAGTCCACACATGAGAACGTAGCATCTCTCTAAAAGCGATAGGAAGTAATCGCTCCATAAAACGTGACAATCATGACTCTTCATCCCTATCAACTTGCGTTCGTTTAAATCGACACATCTTGCCAGATTCGATACGTAACCGTCAGGAAATCTCAACTTTGAAATTCATTTACATATTATCAGTTTATCATCTCTAATCAATGTAAATGGTGCTGGAGGCTTCACCCAGTTACCATTGGACCTTTGTGACAGATGCAACTCTGGACGCTTGCAAATAATTTCTAAGTCATTCCTTGCTTTAATATTGTCTTTCGTTTTTCCCTTAATATCCATCACAGTATTAAATATGTTATCAAGTATTTTTTTTCAATATTGTCACTACCACATTTTAGCTTGAGGGTATTTTGGTCATTTGGTGAATTTTTTAATTTATTTGATTTATTGAATTGGTGATTGATATCTGTGACTTTAGCTAGTTGAGACTTTGTTGACTAGCCTAGAAGTTGACCCTAACTATGGTGACTTAGTAGGCAATGGTGTGACCCTAATCTACTTAAGTCAACTCTATTTTAGTCACTTAGAACCTAGTTTTAAATAGGAGGATTAAGAATAGGATCATGACTTATGACATGTGACTTTTAATTCCATGACTTATGAACTAAGCCCATGGCCCATAACTTGAAACACTAACCCTAACTAAGCCTATACATGGCCGGCCAACATAGGTTTCCCCCCTATTTAATATCCTTTTCACTTGTTCTTGCCTCTTTTGTGGTCAACCAATTTCTTGAAAGGAAAGGTAAATCCCCAACTTCCCAAATTCCTATTAATTCCATTTTTAATCCTTTTTGACCCAAATCTTTTGCATATGATTCTAATCAACCTCTACTTGCTGTTCATAAGGAGTAATACATGCCCATGGATACTTATCATGTATATGTTATTGTATTGCCAACTAATACATGCCCATGGATACTCAATTACCCCACCTCAGCCATGTGCAAGGGAGAGGCAGTCCCCTGGCTACTTGGCACTACAGGAGGCCAATTGGCCTGCCTACTACCACAAACAGCAACCAAAAGTACTGCTGCACCTATTACCAGGTCCAATAGGACCTGCTCACCCCTATATTGCTTCCCTATTGTGTGTAATCCTCATACCAACCTCTCTTTCACTCATCACTCAAAGGACACTCTCCTCACTCTCACTTAACACTCACATTGGACAGAAATATTGGCTCAATCATAGACACCCCAAGCCACTGTACCACTGAATTGGCACTAACACTAACATCACTATATATACTCTCTAATAACACTCACACACATATACCTACACTCAAAACCATACTAGGACTGATACACTAAGACTCAACTGACACCTATTTAAAACATTCTCACCTAGGTACCACGTTCCTAACCATGTCATTCCCTCCTCAACCTGCACACAAGACTACACAATAACCCTACACTGACATCAACTCCCCCTACAGATACTTCAAGCCAAAAATGGCCATATGACCTATTTTCATACAAAAACAAACAGAGGGGAAAAGGATCCCCTGCTGCTGCCTGTGCAACCCGCTCCCAAAAGGGGCTCTCTGGCCTGTCATGGCCAATACACCTTGTGTAGGTGGTCATGGCCAATGGCCAAGGCCTGCCAAGATGGCCTGCCCACAGCCTAGCCAAACCCGAGGTTCTCATATCCTCCACTCATTCACTAAAACCAAATTGTTCTTTCAAACCCTAAAGGACACTATATTACTTGATGATATTGTCAGATACTTAGATTACTCACTAAATACCACTGAAAGCCAACTCACTGTTTCCTTAAATCAGGAAACTCCACTGACACTCACATATTTTGCTCATACTCTTTAACTTGATCAGAACTCACACAACCCGCTCCACTTTACTTACTGCTACCCATAATTTCCTAACCGCTGATACTATGTATCATTACAGGACTGATACATGAGCCTAAAAGAACTGAACATTAGTTTCCATTTCCCCTTTCTCTCGAACACTTCCAAATTCTGACTGTATACTCCTTACCAATAGTGCATCCACACAAATATATGAACATTCCCTCACTCTCTCTATCTCTCTCTCTCTCTCTATATATATATATATTTAACCAACCCCCCTTTTTATTCATTCAAGGCGCAAAATGCCAAAGCCTTTACAAGTAAGCACAAAAAACAGAAGGCAAAAAGGAAGAGGGGAGCCTCTCATGGCAAAAGGATCAGGAGGCCAAAAGGTCCCAGAGCTGCTGATGGTCGTGGTTGCAATTACGTTTGATCTTGAGACTCTGTCGGATGGCCTCGCGAGTGAGCTGCTCGACCGAGAATTGACGACCTTCGTATCTAGCTTTGTTGCGGTTCTTCCATAAGACCCACGTGATGGTGGCTACAATGATCTGGTGGCAAAGAGACGCTTTGTCCCAGGTGGCCAGAAGATCGTTGAAGCTCTCACCGGCCATCACCATGCCACAACAATGGGATAGGGACAACCAGACGGTAGCCGAAGAATTGCCGTGGTGGAGTATGTGGTCAATCATTTCTGGTTGTTTATCGGTGCAGCAATGACAAGCTGATGCTAAGCTGAAAATGATGGTAGTAAGGATTTCGTCAGTGGGGAGTTTCTTGCGTACTGCTCTCCACACCAGAAATGACCATTTCTTTGAAATACAGAGGTGTCAGAAAAGACCCAAGATAGGTGCAGGAGGCCCGAGTCCGAGAACGATCCTTCTGGCAGATGCTACTGTGAATACGCCGTTGGGGGTCTCTGACCACGTGAGCGCATCATCATCCGTACTCCGAAGTTTCGGAGGGTGTTAGCGGACTCTTCTCCAATCCAGTCCTAATTCTGTGCCAATTCCAGTTGCCTGCATTGTTCCATAATTCTCTGATCTTGTTGGTAGTCGAGGCGGCCGAGGGGCGTTGGATAAGATCAGCTCCCATCCACTTTCAAGGAATAGCGCTGATTTGCCAGCACCAAGCTGAAGGCGAATCTTTGGTTCGGCGAGGGAGCGATCGTGTAGTATGTGTCTCCAAGCCATTGAGGATCTACTGTTGCTAATAGCACTAGCCGGGTGGATGTGTTTGAAATACCTGGCCTTCATGAAGCGTGCCCAGAGGGTGCGGCTCACGCGTAGCTTCCACCATAATTTCATGAAGAAAGCGTCCACAATATGATACAATCGGGAGAATCCCAAGCCCCCCTCTTAAGTAGGCTTGGCCATGGAACCCCAGCTTGCCCAGTGGTGTTTGTATTTTGATTCATTGTATCCCTAGAGGAAGTTGGTGAAGAGATTCTCGATGGAGGAGAGGACCTTCTTCGGGGGGAGCATGCCGCGAGGGTGTAAATAGGGATGGTGGAGAGCACATGGTTAATCAGAACTATTTTGCCGACTGGCGATAAGGTTGCGTTATGCCAACCTTCAAGTTTTTTCCTGATTTTGTCAATAATTCCTTCGAAAATGACCGCGCTCGATTTGCCGTAGACCAACGGGCATCCGAGATAGGAGAAAAAAGGATAAGTGGCAGAGAAGGAGGTGATGTTGGTGAGAGTGGCAGTGTGCTCCCTGTTAGCATTGTGGTGGACATATATGATGCTTTTTTCTAGAATTGACTCGTTGGCCAGAGCAGCGAGCGTATCTTAGGAGCACGTTGTACACTACTTCCACTGACCCGACGTCTCCAAGGAGAAGGTGAGGATATGTCACGACCTGTACCCATTTTTCGGACGCGAGCTCGTGAGCAAGCCAGCTACTTATCGAGTGGACTCCAGCCTATCTCGAATACGTAAACGCTGACAAGGCTATGGTATGCTGCCAAATTATGGCAATGCAATCTATATCTCAACCCACAAGTGTATAAAACATGAATGAATACCATGGGTCGTGGTCTGCAGCCTACTAGCATATATGTCCAATAAGACTCAAAGAATATAACAAGAGTCTCTAAACTGAATCAATAAGCAGGATATCTCATGATAAAGAATGTAAAACACAAAAGGATAACATTGTAATATCATTGACAAATACCTGAATCTCGCAAGAAATATCGTAATCATCTGAAACCCACAAGTGTCATAATCATCCGCCATCAAGAACTGCTAAATAACTCCTTGCAATCGCTAAACCTGAAGAGATCATCAGGTCCTCAGGGGACATAGCAAGATACATAAAAACATACCTATCTAGCAGTTTAATCATGCATGAGAATATAAAAAGATTATAAACAAGGAATGAGACTTAACATGGCAAGAGCCTACGACCAAAACTGCTAACAAGTAACTATCAACAAGTGGCTACTGACAGGTGACTATGAACTGGAATACAAGAACAACTATACATTACTGAACTGCTGGATGAACAAGTGAACACGAGATCAATGGAATACCAAACCCTCTCCCCGAGTGGACTCGCAGGTTTGAACTAATCACTAACCCTCGTCCCGAGTGTGGACTCGCAAGTTAGTTCAAGACAAGGCACCCTCGTCTCGAGTGTGGACTCGCAGGTGCATACGAATCACTAACCCTCGCCCCGAGCGTGGACTCGTAGGTTAGTTCAAGACTATCACCCTCACCCCAAATGTGGACTCGCAGGTGCAATCAATCAAGACAAATACCCTCGTCCCGAGTGTGGATTCACGGGTTAAGAAGACAAATCAGAAATAGCAGTTCAGTTACACATACTTGTTCCAAGACACGACTCAGTCGAGGCACAGGTGAGACAAGGTACAACTCATGTCAAGACACAGATAATGACCATCTAGCATGAACTATGATGTGAACAAGTCCAGTATAACTATACTATCAAGTCAAGTAAGACAATAAACTAGTGAATATAGTATGTAGAAAATAGATAAATCAAGTCAACTAGAAAGCTATTGATAACATATAAGATCTATTGCAAATAGAGTATATAATGATAATACAATAACAACATGAAAACTATAAACATGAAATTAAACTGTTGAGGAAGGTAAGGTATCTTGCCTGGTGGTAGCACGAAGAACCAATACTATACCGCCAACTGGTAAGCCATAAAGTTCAAATCTCACAACTGTCTCCGAAAGCTGAAACAAACATTGCCAACATTCTTAGAATAGTCAAATTAGCTAGGATTTCCTATTCTTAAGTCCAATTCTGGACACATGGGCAAAACGGTAATTTCGGACCAAAATAGTGTCCGCCATTGGACCCACTTTGCACCGAAAAATATGCCAGGGTCAATGGTCTCTAAAGTCGTCAAACTACATGTCTACGAATTCGTTTTGATGATATGAACCCAACGGTATGTCCAATTGTGGATTTCGGTGGGCCGTGCTGAAAATTGCCCATTGAATCGGATCGTGGGGCCCGCAAAACAGTAATCCGATCAACTGTCTCAGAATCGGACCAAACTTGGCATACAGGACCAGAAAAATGATATGGTCCTGCTGGCGTAAGTTTTGTCTCGATCTGACGAACTTGCACAAAGTAATTGGGAAATTTGTACAGAGGTCGTTACGGTAAATTTTGACGGATACGTATCAAATTCGTCGCGTACACGCAACCAATTTGACTTCCATCAAAGCCCACACGTCCATGAAGACGATATGCACCTTTCGATGTCTTCAGTCCACGTCAACGTCGCCCGGATTGGCGGAACACACGTCGTATCGAAGGGTTTTTCAATGTTTCTACTATTTTGAAAACAGGTTTTTGCTAAACTTTAGAATCGAATAACTTTGAACCTACTTAATGAAATCAGGATCTATAAAAATAATACTTAGACCATTAGACAAGGCTGTCGAATACGGACTCCAGCCCACCCGCACCCGCTTTTCGGACGCGAGCTCGTGAGCAAGCCAGCTACATATCGAGCGGACTCCAGCCGATGTCGAATACGTAAACGTTGTCAAGGCTATGGT
>JANAVB010021800.1:11038204-11145704 GCA_029216955.1 Iris pallida | reverse complement strand
TGGCCCAGATTGATCAATCAACAGGCTGCCGCCACTCTAAGGGGCAATCACTGTAAACCCTAATGATTATATTCCCCTTCTTATAAGTAGCGAGGTGCCATTCCCTTGCAAGAGGACCCTTTTTTGAGATCAGAGAGCATTAGAATACTTGGAAAAAAAGAGCAGAGAGAGAGCAAAGAGAGCATTTCTTCAATGCCAAACAATCTTCCGGAGCCAAGGCTGCATACCGATCGTCCAAGGAGTAAGGCAGAGCGGCCGTCGCTTTCTCGAGCCTCTATCGTCACCCCCCAGAATCTAAAATAAACAATTGTACTTAGATTGCTGTACCTAGGTTTTCGTCCCTAGGCTTTCTTTGTACAAGCGAGTTTGTAACGTGAAGTAAAAGTCCAGTCCTCCGATAATTGTTCTGCTCTTTTATATTTCATGGCAAACACGATGGCGACTCTGCTAGGGACTAACTTCTCCACGGCTGAGGAGTTGGTGACGCAATCGGATGCAGCCAAACTTGGCTCCATACAACAGAAGATGGTCGTCCGTTTCGACCAACAGGCGTTCGAAGAAATGCTCTCCGAAGGAAGCGCTGGCCCGGTCCAGAAGTGCACCCGCACAACGAAGGCTCGCAAAGAGTGGAGGCCAAAATCATTTGCTCCTTCCCAAGTCCTCGATGCTACCCAAGACGACGAAGGCGACTCTTGCGCGGCCCCACTTCAAGCCACAGAAAACTCTGCTGTCTCCAAGTCCGACAGAGGAAAGCACTACGATGCTGGACTTGCAGGGGCAAAGAGCGATTCTATGGGCTCCAGGAAGAAACCGAACAAGGGCACTAGCCGCAAAGCGAAGACTCATGCGACCAAGATGGCCAGCCGCATGAATAATGACAATACGGCTGAAACTGCTAGCCAAATACATAGTACTCATGCGGCTAGGATTTCCAGCCACTTGGAGAACACTCATGCGGCCAGAGTTTCCAGCCGCATGGAGAAGACCCATGCGGCTACGACTGCCAGCCGCATGAGGATTGATGATTCCAGCCGTATGACGTCTACTCTACGAGGTTCTGTCTTCGACCGCCTCACCTATGGTCCTGATCTCCTGTGCTCCCAAGAAGACATGTCTGATTCTCTCCAGCACCACTTAGACTCTTCCTACTACGTGCCCTCACGCACTAGAGTGAAGAAGTCTAGGGCAGCACGAGCTTGGCAAGCTCGGTCCGTTGATCCGACCTCTGACCATCCGAGCGTCCCGTGTACTGTTATGCGGGCCTCTGATGGGAAGTTGTACAGAACCACTCGAGTCCAGCCCCCGGCGGCAGACGGACAGAGAGGTTCCCAAAAGTCTCCCAAAATCCAGGGAGCAAACATGGTCGATCCGGACCCGTCTGACTTGCGTGAGGCCATCCTCCACAAACGTAAGAAAAGAGAAGGTGCCCCGGGGTGTAAAGAATTCTCCCACGGACGTCACTGCACCCAAGTCATCGTCAACTGTTGTTGCAGTAACACAACAGTACAAGAGGACCGGCGGTCCGTCTTCCAAAGACTGCAACGATCAAGTTCAGAAGACGAGGTGCCTCCCGTCGTCTCCTGCAACTCTACTCAGAAAGTCCCCACCGATGAAAAAGGGAAGAAGACAAATGTTCCTAGCCCAAGGATTTTAACCACTATGACTAAGAGACTCTCGTCTAAGCGGGTGTCCACCACCGGAGTTTTCCAAGGTACCCGTTCTAAGACAAAATCTGCTACAGTAGGAGATTCATTGTCCACAACACTGGGGGTTGCTGGGACTGGGGATAGCACCCTCCGAACCTCCACGACAATCCAATGTTCCAAGAAGACGAGCCGGAGGAAACAACTCTCCCATCAACAAACCCTGACGTCCCCGACGACATCCACAACTTCCAAGACGAGGCAAACTCGGAGATTGGGGGTACTGTTCCTTCCGAGTCCGAACCAGAGAAGAACATTCCCACATATCCCGATGACTTCTCACTACAGGGGTATGATTCGGAGGGCACTTCCTCCACCGCTCCGTCCCTCTCCCCTCACGTAAGGACGGTATTCATGACGGACAGTAACCAAGGCGGTTCCAGTGATCGCCAACGCATCGACACTCTGGAGGCCATACTGCTTGCTTTGGTCAAATCTGTGGACGAGATCAAGGTGGCTCTTCCAACTCTGTAAGGAGGAACGCCTGGCCAAACAAGCACGGGTCCTGCGGTCAATGCGAACTCAAATTCAGCGGCACCGAACCCGGACAACAATCCTCCTGAAGGAACGACCCCCACCGCCATGGACGAAGCCCGCGAGGCGAGAAGAGAGGTCCAGGAGCTCCGAGCCATGTTTTACGCTCGAAAAAATTCCCAAGACCTCAGAATACGGTAACCGTACCCTGCTACCTGGAGGGATGTTCCATTCCCACCAAGATATAAGCCGTTCAATATCAATCCTTATGATGGCAAGACCTCAGCAAGCCGGTACAGCACTTACTTTGAGGTCACCACCGACCATCTGCCCCATGACGATGCCATCCTCATACGATTATTCATCGGGGCATTGGAAGGAGTCGCCTTCGACTGGTATCGCAACCTGCCAGACAACTGCATCTATTCCTTCGTCGGCTTCAAGCGCATGTTCTTGGAGAGGTTCTACGAAGTAGGGCAAGACATCACAATGTCCACCATCATGGACGTCATCCAAGGGGAGAAAGAGCTAACAAGGAACTATATCGAGCGGTTTTGCCAAACTGCAATGAAGCTGTCGTCTGGAAATCCGGATTCCTCCCTAATTGCAATTTGCCAAAAGAGATTGCTTCCAACAATCAGTCTCTGGATGGGCAAAAGTCAATTTAAGGACTGGAAGACGTTTATCATCAGTGCCACTAGCGCCGAAGAACGATTGAAGAAGGCTCACCAATTGGGATTGTATATCTCGGACGGAGAGAACAAGGGCAAGCATCCTAACACTAACAACGACAATGGGGGTAGCCCCTCCAACAACCGGGACAGCAGGGGTAAGCAGGCTATGGTGGCCGATATAGCACAGAAACCTGAGCCAAAGCCGGCAGACAAACAATGGCCGCAAATCACTTACTCCTTCGAAGACGGTCACGTCAAGTCCATCTTGGACATGCTCATACAAGAAGACAGAATTCAGCTTCCTCCACCAAGACGGGAGCCTCGGCCGGCAGACATGGAGAATCCAAAGTACTGCCATTACCACCGCTACGTCCCCCATGCCATACACGACTGCTACCAGCTAAAACGGTACATCCAAAATCTCATCGATTCGAATGCTCTTGCCATCGATTTCGAAGAGGTGACCGTGGTAGCCAACATGGTGTCCGTACAGTTTGGCAGCTTTCCTCCAACCGAAGCTCAAGACGGTGTGGTGCCCATCCCTCTGGCGACAATGGAGGTTGCTAATCTTCCACCTCCCCGAGATCAGGCTGCTGGGCTAGTGCCCCTCACCACATCACGAGGAAAGATTATGTGGGTCCATCCAGACCTGGTACCAGAAGTAACTCAGCCCACACCATCTTCCATTCGCAAGAAGAGTGGAAAGGTCAGGTCCTGCCGTACATTCTCGGCAGATATCGAAGAAGCTACAGCCGTCGTCACTCGGTCGGGGGCATAATCCCAACCTGTGGCTGATAACTCAGCTGAAGATCATCAGCCTGCTACAACTGATGCTCCGGGACCGGCTCAGCCTCCGACGACCGACAAGCCTAGGCCGAAGGAGACTCGCTTTGACAAATCCCTCCGAAAAGAGGCACCGCAGGGGCTGGAAAAGCCCTACAATTTCGACATCTTGGCGCAATTGGCCAACACGCCGGCCAAGTTGTCATTATACGAGCTTCTGAGACTCTCAAAGGATGTTTGCGCGGCTTTGAGCGACGCACTCCAAAATGCCGACGCATACTTGGCTCAGGTCAACCTCACGGGAGAAAACCCGCCTGCAGATCTCCAAGACAACGCTTGCACGGGAGCGAAGCCCAACATTGTCTTCACTCCGCAGGACATGCTCATCAAAACCAACCTGCACGATCGCCCGTTATACTACACTGGATACATCGGCGACGTAAAGGTGGATCGGATGCACATTAATCCTGGGTCTTCCATAAGCATTATTCCGAAGGGTCTGCTACATCATCTTCGTATTCCGATGCATCGCCTGACGCCTACAAGCACCGCCATCAGCGGTTTTAATTCGGGTAGGAGCTACCCAATTGGGAAGATTCGTCTGAAGTGTCAGATTGGCAATCTCCAATCAGAAGTCACCTGCTACGTCATAGATGCAGACACTTCTTACAACATCCTCTTGGGGCGCCCTTGGATACACGATTATATGATCGTGCCTTCCACGCTGCACCAGTGCTTCAAATTTGTCGACAAATACGGCTTCGTGAGGACAGAATTTGCTGATATCGACCCCTTCAAAGGGGTCGAATCCTACTACTCAGATTCTTGCCTGTACGAAAAGTCAAAGAAGCACCTTGATGAAGGAGATGTACAAGCTCGTACCGAGACAGCCACAGGATCAGAAGAACCTCTGACGATCCACCTCCAAGCTCGCAAACCTGGCAAGGCCGCACCCCTTACAGCCACTCTGCGTAAGGATGCAATCAGCCTCTCGGCGCAAGAAGAGCAGATAATAATTCGGCTGCCAAGGTCTGGCCAAGTGCCAAGACCCACAACGGAGCCACTGACAATCAGGCTGCCAAGAGTCGGCCAGCCGCAAACGGAGAAGCTCAATCCCTCCGATAAGCCGATGACGATACGCCTTTCCAAGAAGGATCGTCACCCCGATGCAAGGTCTGGGACTTCTAGCGAACCAACCACTCCCCGCCCAGCATCAAGTATCAAGCTGGGGGTCGCTAGCCTGCCAACAACTCCATGCTCCGCTCTACCAACTAAACCTCTGACGATCAAGCTGCCCAGGTCGTCCTCTCAGTCTTCGTTTATACAGGGGGTAGCCGAAGAGGAACCCGAGCTAGCCAAGTATGTGGCTGCCCACACTGATGTTCCCCCCGTAGATGATGTAATCCCCCTAAAAAAGATACCTTACTTCATCAATAAAGGGCTATCTTTGAACTACCTCGAGCTCAATAAGCTATGTACAATGTATGCTAGGGAACATGGTATAGGCACTCACCTACACACACAGGTGACAAATGTGCACACCGCAATCCAGCTTATTCCAGTGGGAGACGCCTACCGCATAATCGAGGGAGGGAATCATCCAATCATCTTCGGCCGAAAGGACGATCCGCATCCCTTCACCATAGAAGAAGTCGACCTTGGGTCAGATGACGGGAGACTGCCTCTGTATCTTTATAGCCCTTAATCCAAATATCTTATGCAAAAACAGGGATATGATCTGGAGGCTACGCCAGGCTTGAACTACGCACTGGGCGATGATTACCTTTGAAGCCATCAGTCCCGGCTGGCAAGCCACGAGACTACTATAGCAAAACTCGTTATGGATTAGGGTATGTAACACCCACGACGACCCCTGAGAGTTCAGATGAAGAGTGTGACTGACAGTCACATTCAACCGGGTCACCAACTTCTGACTCGGATACCAGCATTGGAGACATATTCAGACAAGTCCTGTCAGTCAACATGGCATTCGCCAACGCTTATGAAGAAGATGAGGACATGCCTGAAATCCTCGAGCTAGAGCCGTGGGCCTAACAGTTGGATGCACAATAGGAAAAGCGGTTTGAGCTGAGAGAACCCCCTACTGAAGATGAAGTTATACAAGTGGATCTTGGTTGTGAATCTTCTCCAAACCAATCTTCGTCAGTAAAAGCCTAACAGACGAAGAGCGAGAATCGCTGCTGGAACTTGTCAAAGAATATATTGACGTGTTCGCGTGGAGCTATGAAGACATACCGGGGTTAGATCCCGATATTGCTATCCACAAACTCAACATTCGGCCAGATGCAAAGCCGGTCAAGCAACAACAGCGACGCTTCCGTCCAGGCATCATAGATGCGATCGAAGCCGAAGTCAACAAACTGATAGCCAGCAGCTTCATTCACGAAGAACAACATCCTGACTGGGTCGCCAACATAGTACCAGTCCTCAAGAAGAACGGGAAGATTCGAATCTGCATCGACTTCCGCTATCTGAACGAGGCATGTCCCAAAGATGAATTCCCCCTCCCTATCACAGACATCATGATTGACAACACATGCGGCTTCGAACGTATGTCATTCTTGGATGGTTTCTCGGGGTACAACCAAATCAAGATGTCTCCTGACGACAAAAAGCATACATCATTCCGAACACCGATTGGCACATACTGTTACACAGTCATGCCTTTCGATTTAAAGAATGCTGGTGCCACATATCAAAGAGCCATGAGTATCATCTTCAGAGAACACTTGCATAAGACGGTGGAGTGCTACGTTGATGACATCACCGTCAAGAGTCGCTGTAAGGGATACCATCTGCAGGATCTGAGAACAGTATTCGACCTGATGCGAGCGCACAATTTGAAAATAAACCCTACGAAGTCCTTCCTGGGCGTATCCAGCGGGAAATTCTTGGGTTTTATCATTACGGCCCAGGGTATCCATGTAGACCCTGAGAAGACAAAGGCAATTATGGAGATGGGTCCCCCGAGAAATCTTCGCGAACTCAGAGGCCTCCAAGGGAGGCTAGCTTACATCAGGAGGTTCATTTCTAACCTCTCCGGGCGATGTCGACCATTCACCCATCTCATGAAGAAAGGCGTCTCATTCGTATGGGTCGAAGAATGCCAACGGGCCTTCGACAGCATCAAAGAATATTTATTGAACCCTCCAGTCCTGGTGGCTCCGGTTGCTGGAAAACCATTCCTGCTCTACGTACGAGCAATAGAACATTTCCTCGGGGCTCTGCTGGCACAAAACAACGATACAGGCCATGAATAAGCCATATATTACCTCAGTCGAATGACGATTGGGCCAGAACCCCGATACACTGCTGTGGAGAAGGAATGCCTCGCCCTGGTGTTCGCTATTCAGAAGACACGGTACTATGTTACTGGACAAACCATACATGTAATCTCACGAGTCAACCCTTTCAGGGTCCTCATGACTAAACCAAGGGCACTCAGCTCCCGTCTCGCTACGTGGGCAATATTGCTGTCCCCCTACCATATGATCTTCGTCCCCCAAAAGGCTGTTAAGGGTCAAGCTCTGGTAGACTTTTTAGCAGCCCACCCAGGCTCGGAGTCGTTTAGAATATATGAAGAGATCCCAGATGAGGTTGCCGACTCGCATACAACCTCTTACGATGATATATGGCAAATGTTCTTCGACGGTGCTTCGAGAACTGGACCTAAAGGCAACATCGTCGTCAGAGTCGGGGTGATGCTGGTGTCTCCTTCCGGGTTAGTGATCAATCGCGCTTACTCCCTCACGGAGCCCTGCTCTAACAATGTGGCCGAGTACAATGCTTTGGTCATCGCCTCCAACTTGCAAGAGAGCTGGGGGTAGAATATCTTGAAGCATACGGCGATTCGCAGTTAATCGTCAATCAGATTCGGGGTTCATACGAAGTCCGCCATGAAGACATGATCCCCTATCACCAAATAGCGATCAACATCATCTCATCGTTCGAGGGGTTCTTCATTGAATATGTTTCCAGACTCCGAAATATCGAAGCCGATGCCCTAGCTGGCCTTGCCGCTTCTTTAGCGGTTCCAAACTATGCTCATCAATCGGTAGATGTGATAGGCCATGAACTGATCTGTCCCAAGAACAATGTTCAGTTCGTGGCAAGTAATTTCGCTCAGACGACCAACGAAGCGTCGGACTGGAGACAGCCATTCATTGACTTCGTCGTCTACAACATCCTGCCCGAGAACCCAAAGGAGGCTACTTCCATCAGAAGACGTTCTCTCAGATTTTTCTATGATACAGAGGCAAAAATGCTGTATCGTCGATCTTATGATGGATTATTACTTCGGTGTCTGTCAGGCGCAGAAGCCAAAGAAGCCGTACGTGAAGCTCACAACGGTGTCTGCGGGGCCCATCAGCCTGGCCCTAAATTACAGGACCGTCTCCGCCGAATGGGCTACTACTAGCCCATGATGGTAGCGGATGCGATAGATTATGCAAGAAAATGCAAAGCCTGCCAAGTCCATGCGAACTTCATCCACCAACCATCCGAGTTTTTACATCCGACGGTGGCGTCCTGGCCATTCGAAGCATAGGGAATGGACATCGTTGGTCCAATCACTGTACCTTCCTCCCGGGGACATCGCTTCATACTCGCGATCACGGATTACTTCTCCAAATGGACGGAAGTTGTCCCACTTGCAGAAGTGAAAACTTCAAATGTGATCAGCTTCCTCAAGTATCACGTCATCTATCGTTTTGGACTGCCCCGAAGGATCATCCACGATAATGGTCTATAGTTTGCAAGCCACGCCTTCTATCGTTTTTGCGACAAGCACAGAATTCAAAATGTTGCTTCGACACCATACAATCCAGCAGCGAATGGATTGGCAGAAGCATTCAACAAAACCATTATCAAGTTACTCAAAAAGTTCGTATCGTCCAACAAACGTGACTGGAACGAGAAGCTTGGTGAATGCTTATGGGCATACCGTACCACGGTCCGAACGGCCACAGGGAATACGCCATTCTCCCTGGTGTACGGGAGTGAGGTAGTTCTTCCATTGGATACTCAAATACCTTCACTACGCGTCGCTCTTACTTACCAACTGATGACAGATGATAACTACCGTCGCCGGCTGCAAGAGTTGGAGGCCTTAGATGAAAAGCGCCTCTTAGCTCAGCAACGGATCGAGCTATACCAAGCACGCATCTCTGGAGCCTTCAATAAGAAGGTCAAAATCAGAACATTCCAAGTGGATGATCTCGTTCTGGCAGTCCGGAGGCCGATGGTCATAACTCACAAAACCGCCGGCAAGTTCCAGCCAAAGTGGGAAGGCCCATTCATCATTGAGGCTGTATTCTCCAACGGTGCTTACCGCCTCGCAAAACAAAATGGAGACTTGCTCATGTTGCTCGTCAACGGCAAGTTCCTGAAGAAATATTATGTCTGAACGACATTCCAGATCATCGAGTCATGTACCCGCTGGTGTCGCTGAACTCGCATCTTCATATTTTCTAGATTTTTGAGTCATGTACCCGCTGGTGCCGCTGAACTCGCATCTTCACATTTTCCAGATTTTTGGGTCACGTACCCGCTAGTACCGCTGAACTCGCATCTTCATATTTTCCAGATTTTTGAGTCACGTACCCGCTAGTACCGCTGAACTCACCCTCACACCATTCCAGATTATCGAGTCATGTACCCGCTGGTACCTCTGAACTCACCCTCATAACATTCCAAATTATCGAGTCATGTACCCGCTGGTGCCTCTGAACTCACATCCCGGTCACTCTGTCAGATAGTAAGTCATGTATGATCATACCTCTGAACTTTTTTCCTGGAAGAGATCCTCCCTTATGATCCACTACCCGTACTCCCCAGTGCACAAAAAGGGTAATCGATCCACAAATTTCAAAAATGGCCATGTCTTCATTACCTCTGAGTCGCTTCACTTCCGCCAAAAACAAATCACCCCTTGCATAGAACTTCCATGTCCTCATTACCTCTGATTCGTTCTATGTACCCTCCTTCATTGAGCCCACTCCTGCCATGTCCTCATTACCTCTGAGTGGGAAGGCTCCGTCGAAGAAACCTTCATGTTTGCCATGTCCTCATTACCTCTGAGTAAGTATAAAGATCCCCTTTTGACTTATTATCTGTTCCCACAACCAGAGTACGCCAAGGATAATAGGTCCACAAATATTCTCTGCTGAGTCCGCTCCTGCCATGTCCTCATTACCTCTGAATAGGAAGACTCCACGGTAAAAGCTCCATACTTACCATGTCCCCATTACCTCTGAGTAAGTATGTTGGTCCTCTTTCGTCTTATTGCCCGTACCCTGAACCAGGGTACACCAAGGGTAATAGGCCCACAAATGTCCTCTGTTGACCACAAATATCCTCCGACGAATTCACTCCTGCCATGTCCTCATTACCTCTGAGTAGGAAGATTCTACGATAAAGCCTTCATACTTGCCATGTCCTCATTTCCTCTGAGTAAGTATGTTGGTTTCCCTTTCACCCTATTATCCGTATCCTAAACCAGGGTATGCCAAGGATAATAGGCCCACAAATATCCTTTGCTAAGTTTCTCAGCACAGGCCCACCATTCCTCATTATGCCCTGGGAGCCCAGCTGCTCTACGGCATTCTTTTTCCCGATACCAGGAGCATCCATGACCACTTTGCCATGAATGTTCCAGATATCATAACCAAACTTGTTACCCGTACCTGAAACCAAGGTATGCCATGGGTAGCAGGTCCACAAACAAGTCCCCCCACGCGGGACAAACACCACCACCATACCACAAGCACAACAAGCAATACAAATAAAGGGTAGAATGGAAAGTACTCTTTATTTGAAGGAAAAAAAGCATTACATCTTTTGGGACCACGTCCCTCTCAAAAAGAAAAAGAACAAAAGAAGAAAAGGCCGACTATAGTTCGACATTGCACAACTCCAAAAGGCAGTATTTCACCAAGGCAGTCCCCCGCTCAAGCCTCTATTTAGCTCGGCGCTCGACCTCTTGGGATAACTGCTCTGCGTCATTCAAATACATATACGCCTGCCAGTTGTCCTCCATCTTCTTTAGGGCAAGTTCTAGATTGGCAGAGGCCCTACTAAACTTATCAGCCTCCTGAATGTCAATCTCTTTCTCAGTACGAGCAGCTTCAAGTTCGGACTCCAGGAAGGCCAACTTTCTTTGGAGCTCGAGGATCTGTTCCTGGGTATCGGTTACCCTACGAGAGGCATCCGCTTCCCGAGTCGTGCAATCTTCAGTTCGACGGCTCCATTGATCGTACAACCGAGTCAGATCCCGGCGGTCCTTCAATATAGCCGACTTGAGCGACTCCCGGGCAATCATCACCTTCTCCACCGCGGGTAACAAGAAAATTGCGCTCTTGGTTTATCGTCGCGGGTAAATCAGCCTGTTGCAGCCTGCGAAACTGGGCCACTAGACGATCAGCTTCTAACAATTTAGGCTCCAGAAGCGCAGCCAGTTCCCCTCCACCAGAGAGTGTTCTAAGGATATTGATCTGGCCACCGGCGCATTGACGGGCCAGAGTAAAGGGAGTCCCCCTTTCCACAGCTGCCTCGATCCCCCTCTTCAGGTGGCGATGGAAACTGTCGACCACATCCTGGGATACTTCATCCAAAACCTCTGTAGAGGACGGTGTCAAAGGGAGTGTGGCAGGCAGTACCGAAAGAGTAGTCTCAGAACTTACCGTCCTCGCCATCAAGGAAACAAATTCTGTACAGAAAGATGCATGAATGGCAGCTAGCTCCTCTTTCACTGCCCGAAGAGCCAGGATGCTGGACAAGGCGGAAAGGTTAACCCCCGAAACTATATTCACAGAGGAGGGTGCATGAGGCATCGTCCCTTGCCCCAGCTGTATTGCCACTTGGGCTCCCAAACTCGACCCGGCTGGAGGCCCCTCAATATCGGTTGGAAAAGAGGGAGACACACGTACTTTCGTCAAAGCCACCATGGTAGAGTCCGCCCCTGCGATGACCGTCACCGGCAATAAAGGGATGGGATCTGTACGTCCAAAGAAACCATTAATCGACATAACTCGAAGGATAGGATGATGGAGTAAATAGGCTTCTTCACAAGTTAAAGTTCGACTTATCTTACCAGGGGAAGAGCATGGAGGCTGCGGTTCGTTCACAACTGGAGTAGTTTCCCCACCCGTGGCTTTCGATCCGAATTCAACTGGTTTCTCTGTCACGGCCACCCCTGAAAAGGAGCCAACCAGGACAGCGTCATCCTGTTGAAGTTCAGATGTCTCAGGGACGGGCGCAGTAGAACCTCCATCCCCCTGGGTTGAGGTCTCAGCAAGGTGAGACTCTTCGACCGTCTCCGGAAGAACCCCAGCAGCAATGATAGCAGTGCACACATCACTGACCAAATGGGACAAGACCGGATCAACCTCGGCAATCGGGTCCTGAGAAGCAAACTCATCTGACGCCTATGAAGAGCAAAAGGAAAAAACGATTAGGCCATAACATAGAAGAAGAAAGAAGAGGGTAGTTGAATTTCAAATCACCTCAGAAATAATGTCAACATCATCAATAAACACCCTGCGATGTCTTACCGCAGCATGCTTTGCAGAGTAGGTTCGGCCATCAGCGGTAGTCACGCGCCTGCTTCGCTTATGCGAAGGACCAGGCACAGCAGATGGTTGATCCTCCACCACCTTGTTAGGCCAAGTAGGCGGCTGACCCGCCACCCCTTCATCCGGCATAATAGGGGGCTGATTCCCAACTTCCTCGTCCGAAGAATGCGACGAGTCATCGGCATCTTGCTCATCATCCTCCTCGTCCGCCGTAGTGGACTCCGAGTCCAGCACAGGAACCCTGTTCGTCCCTCTCTTCCTTTTCTTAGATCCCTCGGGCTTCTCGGCCAGGCCAGTGCCAGCAATAAAGCTAGTACTCATGTCAAAATTGACAGGAAGCTTGCTCGCTGCAACGTGATAAAGGGCCGCCATGTATAAAATATCCCCTTCCGACTTAGCATTAGGGATCGAGAAGCTGGCCCGAGTATGGACCGTGTTGTAATAATGCCAAGCCCGGATGCCATCGAGTACGCTGCCCTCAAAGCCCAGGCAAGCGCTGGGAAAATCAAGGAACAGCTGACTATACCCGAATTGACGGGAAAATCTACTGGGCAGATAAGGCTCCAGGTATACGTTATTTCGGTAACGATATACTAAGTGTGCAGGGCGAATATTGCGCAGCCAAAGAAGCATCTTCTCAGATAAAAGTTGGAGAGGATCAACGCCATCAACGTGTACTCCCCTCACTTCTCTAGTGGTAAATTGAGGAAGGAAGACAAAATATTCGGGCCCGTCAACTCTCGCCAACGCCCTCCGGCAGGCCGACATGGTATCGTGCTCCCAAGGCTGATGCCGGTATTAGAAAAGGAAGGCGTCATCAGCAGTAACACCTTCCTCAGTTCTTGGCCTCATCAACGACCGGTAATGCATCAATAACCACCCCATAAGATAATGGTATGGTAGTTCTATCCGCTCAAAGTCCATCGTCGTATCGCGAGCAATGACTTTAGACGAAACTATGCGGAGGCCGTGGTGTATGCTACATACCATAGCCGGAAGAAGGGCCAGTCTGACTTTGAAGACCAGCTTTACAGCCGGGAGAATAAAGTGGCGGCTGATCCTTTCAGTAGAACCTGCCCCCCTGAGACTACACAATTTCGTAGCCACACCATCAAGAACCCGGCCAAAAGTGCCTTTTCAGACATCTCCCGGGTACCGTAGTGGAAATAACTGAAGGAGTCAGTGCGACTCCCAAATCTATCGCGTTTGGACCTCGACCTTTTTGCATTCAACTTCAGGTCCCTTATCTCCGCTTGGGTTTGAGGACGCTGAGAAGAAACCCGGCCGGAAGGACTAAATTTGAAAAGATACGCGACCCAAGCCGGGGTATGAGGGGCGGTCCCTTCCGAACTATTCCCCTTCTTAATAGCAGCCTGGTGACAGATGCTATGGTGGCACAAAAGCTCCTGATACACAGCGACAAAACCCGGGAATCGTCGATCCAGATCGTCGAATTCCTTGTTCGTTGGAGTGCATACTTCAAAAGCCTCGCCTCCCTACGGCAGCTTAGAAACGGCGTGCATTTCATGGAAAGCAAGGCCTAACTCTCCTCCGGGCGCAAAGAAAGTCCCCGTGCGCCAGTTATACATCTCCAAAAGGGCCATAAACAAAGACTTGTTAATGGACAACCCGTAACAGGTGCCCCGGATGGCGTAGTAGAGATCAATCTCCCGAAGAAATTCCCCGTAGTTCCTCAGGATCCAGGAGGTAAGATTGGTCCATGTCGGAATGGGGTTTATCCAATTCACTAGCGACAACCTGCCCACAGGATAAGACCCCTTGCGAGCGAGTTGATTCAGGAAGGTATCAGCTCGAGTAAAAGTGAAGTTGGGACCCGTCAGGTTTATAAAAGTACTAGGAAGCAGCCCCATCACACTCCGACTAACTGATTCCTTGCCCGCACTTGCTGACCCCGTACTCCTATTATAGTGGATGTTGCCCACGAACATCCCCGACTGGGTGGGAGTTAGGGAGCCCGCCATTCTCCTGCTAAACGGTACCATGTTAAACCACGAGAAGGGAAAATGCCGCTCCATCTCGGGAATGTGGATCTCCACCCCGTCCACAGTAAAGTCCTAATTCTCAGAGACGTCCAGCAATCGGAAGTTCTTTATGGAGAAGGCATCCCCAAAGAGAAAGACCGGTTTCAGATATTCTCCGTCGAGTTTCCCCGAATTCATCATAGAACAAAGGAAGTGGAAAGGCTGGTTGTTGATGGCAGCAACCCTCTCCCTAGGTTCATTAGTGGGAAGCTGGTCCGTTATCTGTCGAATTAAGCCGTCAAGTCGCATGCCCACGGCAAATTGAACTGAACCCACAAGAAGCTCTCTTGCCGGATTGGTGGGGAGGTTCACTGAAAAAGGACAAAAGAGAAATAGGATTAAAAGATGGTTAAAGCGAAATCACTGAACGAATCTCGAAAAGAAGTTCCTACGAGACTATGCGGCTCGAATCAACGAAGCCTTATGTGGCTCAATTTCAACTGGGCTTCAGATGGCACGGCTTCAGGGGAGCTTATGCGGTTCAGGTCAAACGCAGCCTCATGCGGCCCAAATCAGACGGGAGTTCCATGTGACACTGGTGCGATAGCTTATGCGGATCAGTTGAACATATGCGGTTCTAGTAGAAGAGCTTATGCGGCGCTAAATGCTATGCGGTTCAATTTGTCAGAAACATATGCGGTTTCGTTCAAAGAAGACTTCATGCGGCTCATATCCAGAGACTCAAATCCTTCTCATGCGGCTCAAACATAGGGTATCACCTATGCAGCTCGGATATGAGATGGTCATGCGGCCCATACAGCATATGCGGCTCCATCATGGTCGAACTTGGGTGATTCAAATGAAGGATAAAGGCTTGTGCATAAATATGCAACAGAGCCATGGGTTCTTAAAATTCAAAGTATCCAAATGCAACCCTTACCATTGAAAGCAGGACGAACATCAGGGTGCACTTCGAGCACGACGGCTGAAGCCACCTTCTTCTCCTTCGCAGCAGCGGCGACCTTAGAAGATTTGGGGGCCATGTTCGACGATCGGAGAAGGAAAATGAGGAAAGAAAGGCGAGACAACAATAGTTGAACGAAGGAGAAAGTAAAGAAATCCCTCCGACCGTACTCATCCATATTTATAAACAAAAGTGAGGCGTTTCGATCCCCATGCATACACGAAGACCGACTCTTCGGTTATCAAGGTGAGCCGCCGAAAATGAAGGCCAAACTCCTCGGATCCCGCACCGAAAAGTGGCCTTTAAAACTGACAGCAAATCAACAGCATTTAATGCAAAAGATTGCCATACGTGGCAACGATGACGTGGCAGAAAACCTCTGCGGCTAAGCCATCCATGCGGCTGAAACATCCATGTGGCCAGGACCTCATATGCGGCTAGATGAGCCTGCACACAGCCATGCTTCTTATTCAAAGTATTTCAATTTTGTAAATTGAAAACTTTGAAGGGGGTCTTGTAGAAGCATAAAAAATATTAAAGAAAGATCCATGTGGCCAGGAAAATCTATGCGGCTCAGAAAGCCCATGTGGCTCGGAGAGTCATGCGGCACAAAGGACTATGCGGCTTAAGACGTCCCATGCGGCTCAGAAGAGAAGACACGTGGCTTGCAAAACAGTTCTCCCCTCCTGCATTAATTACTTTGACGGCTGACAACTCTGAAAAAGTGACAGCCCTGACACAAGAAAGGTAATTATGACTCTGTCATAATGACAGACCCCTAGGGAAGTGAAAGAGATCTCTAACATAATCTTCCGAGATCAAGAAAATGCCACGTGGCCTTGCCACGTGGACGTTTGTATGCGGCTCAAGCAGAGGCCTCCCCATGCGGCTTAAGGGGAACAGTCTCATGCGGCTCAAGCAGAGGCCTTCCCATGCGGCTCGCAAGGATCATCTCCATGCGGCTCACTACCCATCATATGGTTCGAAGGTTCGAGGGCCAATCCCCAAGCAGCCCTGACACGTGGCAGTCTTATGCGGCTCAATCCTTATGCGGCTCAATCCTTATGTGGCCCAATCCTCATGCGGCTCAGATCCCCTCAGCGGCTCTCAGGACACGTGTCATGAAGCCAATCAATTTTCCAGATTTGCTGCAATTAAAGATTGGGTCAAATCCTAATAATCTGAGATACGTGGCAGGGGAATGAATTAAACTTATTCATCCAGATTCGCAGACATCAGCAAATCATCATCACGAGGATTTATTCCAATCAGCATTAATTACTGATAGGATTTGGTACAATCTACATTAAGTGGCCCAGATTCATCATATTCAAGATTAATGGCCCAGATTGATCAATCAACAGGCCGCCGCCACTCTAAGGGGCAATCACTGTAAACCCTAATGATTGCATTCCCCTTCTTATAAGTAGCGAGGTGCCATTCCCTTGCAAGAGGACCCTTTTTCGAGATCAGAGAGCATTAGAAGACTTGGAGAAAAAGAGCAGAGAGAGAGCAAAGAGAGCATTTCTTCAACGCCAAGCAATCTTCCGGAGCCAAGGCTGCATACCGATCGTCCAAGGAGTAAGGCAGAGCGATCGTCGCTTTCCCGAGCCTCTATCGTCACCCTCCAGAATCTAAAATAAACAATTGTACTTAGATTGCTGTACCTAGGTTTTTGTCCCTAGGCTTTCTTTGTACAAGCGAGTTTGTAACGTGAAGTAAAAGTCCAGTCCTCCGATAATTGTTCTGCTCTTTTATATTTCATGGCAAACAACACTACATAGCTACAGGGGCTTCTGCTTAGTTTGGGTTCAGTCCGGACTAGTTGGGTACGACCGGGTCTTCTACAAGTCAATAATTCTTAATGATAAATAATTAAACTATTTATAATGGTCATGTCACAACTTGGCCTAGTTTTCCTAGTTAGGACACACTTATATCTGGGTCTTCCTTGGCATGGCTAATTCACTAATCAAGGCACGCCACTGCGCAATCCGTTCCCTGATTTCTAGTCATCTTGTACTTCAAAACTCCACCAAGGCTAAAGTCATCTACCATAATAATTAACTAAATAATTACTTATAAAATTCTAAAAATCCCCATTTAAATCAAATAAATAATAAAAAAAATCAAAATTTTCGGGAAGTGGAGCTACAAATCTACCCACCTTAAAAATAATTTCGTCCTCGAAATTCTAATTCATAACTAGTCCTTAAAAATCAAAGTCTACTATTACCTTAATCTACTAAACTTTAATTTCTCAAAAAAATATTTTATGACCTTCTCTAGACATTTTATAACTCCGGATACTTGAGGACTTCTACCCACCTTTGGTCACACTACTCCTTAAAATACGGTCACTAAAAATCTTATAACCTTCTAACTAGTGGCTAATAATTCTACCAAAATATCTAGGACATAAGGTATCTTTAATCCCCCATATCTATCAAACAACCAGAAATTAAATAATCAAGCAATATTATACTATAATTTAAGAATTTCTGATAAATTCTAGACAACACGATCATTCGTTACCCCGGAATAGAAAGGGACGAGAATCAATGGTACAAAAGAGCAAGGAAGAATAATCAAGAACGAATACGAAGTTTCAAAGACAGTAAAGATTTCTAATAAAATTTTCAAGGCAGAGTGGATTGAGATTTCTAAGGGTTTAGTCATATTCGCAGGATCGTATCAGTACAGTTACGTAACCGATACGATATGATCTGACCTGCATGGGCCACCAAAAAAACTTGTCACGACCCACACCCGCTTTTCGGACGCGAGCTCGTGAGCAAGCCAGCTACGTATCGAACGGACTCCAGCCCATCTCGAATACGTAAACGCTGTCAAGGCTATGGTATACTGTCAAATCATGGCAATGCAATCTATATCTCAACCCACAAGAGTATAAAACATGAATGAACACTATGGGTCGTGGTCTGCAGCCTTCTAGCATATATGTCCGATAAGACTCAAAGAATATAACAATAGTCTCTAAACTTAATCAATAAGCAAGATATCTCATGATAAGGAATGTAAAGCACGAAAGGATAACATTTTAATATCACTGATAAATACCTGAATCTCGCAAGCAATATCGTAATCATCTGAAACCCACAAGTGTCATAATCATCCGCCATCCAGAACTGCTAAATAACTCCTTGTAATCGCTAAACCTGAAGAGATCATCAGGTCCTCAGGGGACATAGCAAGATACATAAAAACATGCCTATCTAGCAGTTTAATCATGTATGAGAATATAAATAGATTATAAACAAGGAACGAGACTTAACATGGCAAGAGCCTACGACCAAAACTGCTAACAAGTGACTATCGACAAGTGGCTACTGACAGGTGACTATGAACTGGAATACAAGAACAACTACACGTAACTGAACTGCTGGATGAACAAGTGAACACAAGATCAATGGAATACCAAACCCTCACCCCGAGTGGACTCGCAGGTTTAAACTAATCACTAACCCTCGCCCCGAGTGTGGACTCGCAGGTTAGTTCAAGATAAGGCACCCTCGCCCCGAGTGTGGACTCGCAGGTGCATACGAATCACTAACCCTCGCCCTGAGCGTGGACTCGCAGGTCAGTTTAAGACTATCACCCTCGCCCCAAATGTGGACTTACAGGTGCAATCAATTAAGACAAATACCCTCGTCCCGAGTGTGGACTCACGGGTTAAGAAGACAAATCAGAAATAGCAGTTCAGTTACACATACTTGTTCCAAGACACGACTCAGTCGAGGCACAGGTGAGACTAGGTACAACTCATATCAAGACACAGATAAGGACCACTCTAGCATGAACTATGATGTGAATAAGTCCAGTATAACTATACTATCAAGTCAAGCAAGACAATAAACTGGTGAACATAGTATGTAGAAAATAGATAAATCAAGTCAACTAGCAAGCAATTGATAACATATAAGATCTATTGCAAATAGAGCATCTAATTATAATACAATAACAACATGAAAACTATAAACATGAAATTAAACTGTAGAGGAAGGCAAGGTATCTTACCTGGTGGTAGCACGAAGAACCAATAATATACCGCCAACTGGTAAGCCATAAAGTCAAAATCTCAAAACTGTCTCTGAAAGCTGAAACAGACATTGCCAACATTTTTAGAATAGTCAAATTAGCTAGGATTGCTTGTCCTTAAGTCCAATTATGGACACAGGGGCAAAACGATAATTTTGGACCAAAACGGTGTCCGCCATTGGACCCGCTTTGCACCGAAAAATATGCCAGGGTCAATGGTCTCTAAAATCATCAAACTACATGTCTACGGATTTGTTTTGATGATACGAACCCAACGGTATGTCCAATTGTGGATTCCGGTGGATCGTACACAAAATTGCCCGTTGAATCAAATCATGGTGCCCGCAAAATGGCGATCCGATCAACTATCTCAGAATAGGACCAAACTTGGCATATAGGACCAGAAAAATAATACGGTCTTGCTGGCACAAGTTTTATCTCGATCTGACGAACGTGCACAAAGTAATTAAGAAATTTGCACAAAGGCCGATACGGTGAATTTCGACGGATACGCATCAAATTCGTCGCGCACACGCAACCAATTTGAATTTCATCAAAGCCCACACGTCCACGAAGCCGATATGCACCTTTCGATGTCTTCGGTCCGCGACCACGTCGCTCGGATTGGCAGGATGCACATCGTATCGAAGGATTTTTTAATATTTCTACTATTTTGAAAACAGGTTTTTGCTAAACTTTAGAATCGAATAACTTTGAACCTACTTAATGAAATCAGGATCTATAAAAAGGGTTCTGCTCTCGTATATATTTTCTATAAGGCTATTCAATTAGATTCTTAAGTCGCTGTTACGGCCGAAATCGGCCTTCTAAAACAAGTTCATGGATTCGCAATTCTGTCCTGTTTTGACAGTTTTTTGCGATATTTCAACTCGATTTCTCTCGAGTTCTGGGTCACTAGAATTTAAACTACTTAACAAAAATTAAAGAGGGTTATATCTTGATCATACCAGAGTTTGTAGTTCGGGCTTTGATCGAGACACGTGGAAGAAATTCGACCACGAAGTCGCCTTCCCGACTGAGGTAGCCTATTGCTACTGCTGCAGCTGCTGTTCAACCCGTGCGCGCACGTGTCTGCCGGCCGGCAGTGGCCTACGGTGGCGCTATGGTCGCCCTCGAGGTCGGGGTCATGGGGTGGTCGTATGGTTAGTGTTTTGGTTTAGGTGATAACCCCTCCCTCGCTCTCTGTTTCTATATTTATATGCGCGGTCGGGTTAAGCTGTGCAGGGGGGAGGGTGTTCTGGCTGGGTTTTGGAAAGTTTGGGGTCGGCTCAGGCCTGTGAGCCTGGGCTTTGGGCTTGGGTTTGTTTTCTTTTCTTTTTTTTCTTTTTCTTTTATTCATATATATGATTATATAAGTACATATATCTATCCTTCTAATTAAACCTACTCATATATTCATATATATACTAAATCTCCATAACATCGAAATAAATATTTTAATAGAATACAAACTAATATATATGTACTTGTTTAACAAGGTATTGCATTGTATATATTATTTTAATATATATCTTCACATAGCACGTATATATATAGTAAAAAGTCTATCATATATATATATATATATATATATATATATATATATATATATATATATTTATATATATATATATATATATATATATATATATATATATATATATATATATATATATAATATAGATTTATATAAAAATATATATATATATATATATATATATATATATATATATATATATATATATATATATATATATATATATAAAATATAGATTTATATACAATACACAAAATTGTACTTCCTATAAATCCCATGAATAAACCTAAAACTGTTATGACATTTTCTAAAACAAATAGTAACCTAGTAAAATGTTATTTATTATATATAACGATATTGATTTATAAAAATAATACTTAGACCATTAGACAAGTACAAAATATATATATACATATATAGGAATAAATAATCCAATGGATATTACTACCATATGTGTCTTTAGTCTGTAACCAAAATGAAAGCTAAGCAAATATATTTGCACATGTCATAGTAATTCAAGATAAAATATTGCTATCACCAGCAATATCTCATATATGATATATGTGCATATATACAATTACTTACAAAAATATATTCAGTGGAACACTAAGATAAGATACGACATATCCACACATAATATAACGACACGGTCATCTTTGGACACACTACATAGCTACAGGGGCTTATGCTTAGTTTTGGTTCAGTCCGGACTAGTTGGGTACGACCGGGTCTTCTACAAGTCAATAATTCTTAATGATAAATAATTAAACTATTTATCATGGTCATGTCACAACTTGGTCTGGTTTTCCTAGTTAGGACACACTTATGTCTGGGTCTTCCTTGGCAAGACTAATCCACTAATCAAGGCACGCCACTGCACAATCTGTGCCCTGATTTCTTGTCATCTTGTACTTCAAAACTCCACCATGGCTAAAGTCATCTACTGTAATAATTAACTAAATAATTACTTATAAAATTCTAAAAATTCCCATTTAAATCAAATAAATAATAAAAATATTTCAAAATTTCTGGTAAGGGGAGCTACAGGATATCGTCCGTGTAAGCTAGGTGAGTGATGATCGGGCACCCACTGACCGTATGGAAATACTTGAAGTGTGGGGTCCTCGGCAACTTGTTTAGGTTTCTGCTCAGGGCTTCCGCGGCAATGATGAAAATAGTTGACGACAGCGGATCTCCTTGCCTAACTCCTCGACTGGATTTGAAGAAGCCGTCCGCTTGCCCGTTGATTACCATAGAGAACCACGAGTTGTTGATCGATCGCCAAACAACACTGATCCAGGTTTTTGAGAAATCGAAGGCTCTGAGGACCCAGATCATGAACTGCCAATCGAGCATGTCTTAAGCCTTCTTCATATCCAATTTAATAGCGTTGTTCCCGGCCCTGGACGAGAATTTCATGCAGGTAATCATTTCCTACGCCAGCATAGTATTGTCTTGGATGTTTCTTCCTCGGACGAAGCCGCTCCGTTCCTCTGATATGATTTTGGGAAGGAGTATGGTCATGCACGTGGCGATAATCTTGGAAATAATTTTGTTGGTGAAGGTGCATAAACTGATGGGTCTGAAATCTCGAAAAGTCTCCGGGTTGTCCTGCTTAGGAATAAGGATCAATTTAGTACATAAAATTGATATAGGGTACTTGGCTCTTTAGAAAAAGGCGGTCGCCGCTTCGTGTATGTCCGTTTTGATGTTGTCCCAGCACGTGCGGAAGAATATACCGTTGAATCCGTCAAGTTCGGGGGCACTATGGGCATTAAGCGCCCAAACTGCCACTTTCACCTCCTGCTCAGAGGGGAGGTGCTCCAGGTGAGTGTTGTCTATGTCGTTGATAAGGAGGGGGATCTTCGCCAGGAAATCCAGGTCCCTCGTGACAGTTTCTTTAGAGAACAGCTGCGAGTAGAAGTTTTTTGCCGCCAGTTGGATTCCTCACTCACTTATATATATATATATATATTTTTTTTCACTTATATTTATATATATATATATATATATATATATATATATATATATATATATATATATATATATATATATATATATATAATGGGATGGACACGGATACACGGGTTCGGATGAAGATGATACGAGAATTTGTGATGGACACACGCGCACAAGGACACGAAATGGCTGGAAACGTGTATACATAGAGACATACAGGACATGGGTACGAAGATGGCTATTTGTGGGGATTTGGTTGTGCTAGTAGGAGGGAAAAAGTTGAAAAGATTAGGAGAGAGAGCCTTCTTAAATAGGAGTTGAACTTCTAATTCAATAAGGACTATGAGTCCGATTGGATTACCCTTCCCTCTAGTTTAAATCGAATAAACTTTTAAATAAAAATTACTTTAATCAAAATCTACTAGTAGATAATACTACTAATTTAAATCAACAATTTAAAATTATCAAATAATTTCAAACATACAAATTCAAATATCAAATAATTAAATAAAAAAATTTAGATAATATTTTATGTCATCAAGATAATTTAAAACATACTTTTGTAAACCTAAATATCTATTTAAAAACTAAGAGAAATTTTTTTATAGTTCAAAATATTTATTATTATAATTATGTTAAAACATTTTAAATAAACAATATGTTGGAAATCCAAAATGATATCCGCCATCCCTTATAATTCCAATAATACAATTCAATAAAAATATTTTTATTAAAATAAATTAGTACTTTCCAAATATTTTGATTTGAACTGGATTTTGATAACAAAAATAATCACGAAATATCCTTTGAAAAGTTTTGACAAAAAATTACTTTTAAACACAAATAAATAAAATAAATAAAAAGTATTATTTGAAAATTCGGGAAGAGGGTTTACACGTAGATTTTGAGTTTGGTGGAAATCAGAACCCGTTCTGATTTTTGAGAACCTATTTTTGGAGTATTTTGATGTATTGATCTATTAAATCATTGAATTTGTAAAAAAATAACACTTTCCATGTTGGAAATAATTTTCATGCAATTTTGACTTTTAAAACATCGAATTTTGATTTAAAACGAGGTTTTTATGTCCTAAACAAGTTTTATCTTTTGGACTTCAGATTTTGTGACAATTTGAAACTTTTGTCAGTAGTCACCGGAAATCTGTCGAAAAATCCGAATGGACCACTCAAACTAGCTGTAACGGTTCGAAAAATTCGTCGGTAATCCGCAGAAATCCGTTGGTAATCCGAAATAGTATATTTTAGGCTATTTTTATCTTTTTTTGTCCGTTTCTGCCTATTTTTGTTCGTTTTGCTTCTTTCTTCAAAATCGATTCTTTATCATAACTTTATGACCTTGTATAGTTATGGAATGATTATACACCTTATATACATGTACACTTGGCAGTAACTTATGTTCATATATTGTTATATGTCCTGTACTCACTATGTATTGCAATGCCTTTTGAATTCCAATTTTATAATTTTAAGGAAAATTCTTGGCTAGTTGACTTCTATGTCAATTAGTCTACCCGAAACTTGTCTGAAACATCACCACTCATCCAATATGGCTAAAATACATGAAATAATATTTTAATACATAATTAATTCTGATTATTTTACAGAAAATAAATTTCGATTCAATGGCAAAATTATTCACTAAGTATTAACGATTCTATGTCAGCAACATACCCGGAACGCTAGTGTTTTGATCCCTTTTTTTTCGATAAGATCTAAGATGATAAAATCATAAAAATATCTTTAAAAATTGTATTTTACAATAGCCTACATTAAATCCAATTTTGAAAATTTCTAACAATTTTCTAAAGTTTGCATTAATGATGCTCGAAACTAGTTCTACCATAACCGATCTTTCAACAATCCAACATGCAACTTCTAGAGATAAAAATATAGAATAAAGAAATCAAAATATAATTTATATGATATTAAACTCAGATTTTCTATATAATTTTAAGCATTGGGTTTGAGATGGAAAAAGATGGATACTTTACCGAAATCTCTTGCTAGAAGAGTTGTGGGTGCTCCTCCTTGTCCAAGTTCCTAACTTCCCTACTTTGCTTGCTTGTTAACCCCTTCTTCATGGGTTTGAAGGTTTTGGCAATGGTTCTTGAAGGTAGGATTGTGAAGATGGCGCTTCTAGGGTTTGTTTTGAGAAGTTTGGATGGAAGGAGGATGTAAATGATGAGTTTTGTGAATGAGGAGGAGGTTGATTATGTAGGAGACAATACTGGATGTCTATAGTGGCTGGGTGGCTGTCCAAAATTTCGAGATGGAGGGGAAGGTGTTCGGCCAGTAGAGGAGGAAGAAGAAATTAGTTAGGGTTAGGGTTAGGGTTTGGTAGAAGGTAGTTTACATATGGGCCTCTGAATAGTTGCACGCAAATAGGATTTTTTGCAAAACTATTACGAGGGGGATTGGCCAAGGGGGTTTGTTATGGCCGAATATAATGAGGGAGGGGATGCTCATCGTCTGCCATGGGTGTGGGTCAGCATGGGTTGGTTTTGGTTAGGTATTTAAATAAAGTAGTTTCCTAATATAGAACCCCTTAGATTTCTATATAAATATAAATCCAAAAATCTGAATATAATATATATATATATATATATATATATATATATATATATATATATATATATATATATATATTTTATATATATATATATATATATATATATATATATATATATATATATATATATATATATATATATATATATATATATATATATATCCAACATGACTACTTGGGTTGGGTTTGGGTTTGGCTTGGAATAAGTTCGGGAAGGCTTGGTACAACGGGTCTCCTAAAAAGTCAAAAAAGCTTATATAATTAATTAATAAACCAGAAATATGGTTTGGGCCACAACTTGAGTTTTAACATGCAAGGGACTAAAATATGGCTATGACAACCCTACCATGGCTAATATGCTAGTCATGGCATATGGCTACACTAGGCACGCCATAATTTCTAGTCAACATGTATACCGAAATTCAACCATGACTAAGGCCCCTTTTATATAATAAAGACAATTAAAAATAATTAAAATAATTAACAATCTAATAAAATATATGTACTCAATTAAAGATTCTTTTAGTTTTGAGGGGTTTTATATTTTGTATCATATGGATAGGTATATATGGAGACATATTTGTGAGGGTTTCGGGTTAAATAAAATAGATTTATGGGTGTTTAGTTGGCCCAAAATAAAGGGGACTGTTTATCATCGGGCTGGCCATGGGTATGTTGGACGGGTTTGTTAAGGTCCATAGGCAGATCTAGGGGTGGTTTGGGGTGGGCTCCAGCCCACCCTAAAAAAATTTATATTTTTTTCCATATAATTTTTTTGATTTCTTTATATTGATTTATCTACTTTCAGCCCACCCAAATTTTCGTAGCCCACTCCAGTTATAGTTTTTGCATCCGCCCTTGTTAAGGTCAGTTAGGGCTTGGGGTAGTCATGCTTTTGGGTAGTCTAGTTAAGTCTAGCTAGGATTATATATATGGGATATTTAGATGCACAACATACCTAAATAGTATTTAGTTTGGTTCAAATCAAGTTTTTGTGGGTTTGGTTTAACCGGGTCTCCTAAAAAGTCAAAAGTTTCTAAAAATATTTAATTAAGCCAATTATATGGTTTAAGCCACAACTTAACTTATTTCCATACAAGGGATATAAATACGGCTAGGCCACCCTACCATGGCTAATATGTCAGTCTTGACACACGACCACATGAGCCATGACATATTTTTCAAGTCGACATGCATAACAAAATTTAACCATGACTAAGGCTATATATATAAGTAATAAATATTTGTTAAAAATATATAAAAATCTAAAAATATTATTTAAACTAATTAAAATAAAATAAATTTTTGAAAAATGTAGGGTTTTACAGGGAACTTCTCCATCATGCTGTGGCAATGGGGGTAGTTGCATAGTCAATAGATGGTTCTGCAATATGGGACAGATATGAGTCAATATTTTGCAATGCTTTACTCAGAGCGTCCCATGTCTCCTTAGAGAGACAAAGTAGCTCGAAGATAGACAGTCGAGCTTGTGTATTGTCGAGTTGTGCCAATATGTCAAAGTTATAATGCTTGTAAGCCCTTGAGATGCACGATTCTTCAAGGAATTATCAAACCTAGCTTCTTTTTGTTTTGTTTGTCTGCCGTTGTTAGCTTCGACGGACCTGCTTCAGGTACTACTAGAGCAGCAGGTGTAGGAGAGACAGGAATAACATAAGGAGCCTCCTCTTGTTCTTGATTATAAACCTACAAATATGCTTTATTGAACCTAGTCTTTTCAGCTAAGTCTTCATTGACCATGTTATGGTCATCCTTTCATCTTCTTCGGCTGAGACTTAGAAGCGGAAGAATGAGCCTTTGGATCCATTTCTTGAAGAATGTCTGGATGGATCTATATGACCTTACGATGCTGAGTAGTAAGGGGAACCAACCCTGTTGTTTGACAATGGGTTGGTAGAAGATCGACAATTTTTATCGTTGCCCTTGGTATTAGGATGACACCGTCTTGAACCTCCAAAAAAGGGAAGTCCCCAAACTATAGAGAGACCAGATTTTAGCAACCTACTTGTTATCTGTATGCAGCATTGTGGCTTTGGAGTCGAGCAACTATAACGCCCCAATCCGAAGTACGTAGGACTAGTATACGTAAACATGCCAGCTATGTATCAAGTGGACTTCAGCCCAGCTTGAATACGTATAAGCTGTCTAGAGGTCAATTCTAACCATAACTAGCCATCCAATTATATCTTAATCTACAAGATATCCTCTCAAGTAAGAACTAAGTGTAGCAATGCGGATGAAACAATAATACACCGATTCTATAAGAATAAAAATACCAAGAAAGACAATATATAATAAAGTTGGCCGGACCTTAATACAACTATCAAAACAAGCTAATGACAAAGAAATATAGCTTGTGAAACTAGGCTATATCAAGAGAATAACTCAATAAGAAAAACATGTCAATGGAGGAATATGATAAGTGTATCCACTAATAAACCTAAATCCTGAAGATGCAATCGTTAATCACCGACTATTCTATAAAGAGAGCTCAAGCTCAACAATAACCTGGAGAGATCAGCAGGTCCTTAGAGGGCGTAACAAGGTACTAAAATAATATGCTAAAGTAACACTAAAGAATATACACAAACTGAAGGATAACTAAAATAACCAACTAAGTGAAATGCACGTAAGAATACTTTATGATATCAAGTTTCAGCTACTGAGGCTCATAAGCACCTCAGAAGGCTAACATCTAAGGCACTGTATTGTAGGACCAAGGGCAAATGTGTAAATAACACTAGAGCTCTGCTACAGAAACAACGACAAACTAGTAGAATAGCAACCAAGTCCCAAATAAGGAAACAGGTCAAACAAGTCTAGGTAGCCTGATACTATGATAATATTCTCCCCATCCATATTATAGATCTATCCAGTCAAGTCATATCTAGTCAATTAAGTCTCTAATACAAGTAACAAGTCCTGTATCATATCACAGAGTCCATAACCATGAATATCTCATGTCTGACTCTATAGCATGATCGTGTCAGTATCCGGTGGTCTATCGTGTCAATGAACACGAATGAAATATATTGCCATGTCTAGTGTCGATACCCGATATCAACACACTGACATCGGTTCAGACGCTAAGTATCAACTATATCCTACGTCCATAACATCTAGAACTAAGAAATAAGTAAACAATAATAAAGAAAATAACAAATATACTGAAACTTCGACAAGGTACACTTGTCAGGATCTTCCATGTGAGCAACAACGACTCTGCTTTAGCAATCTCGGTCTTATCGTCATCAACTCCTACGGACATATGATTCCACCGATCAGTTATCATACTAAGGCACATTACACAATAATTATTACATAGTCATCTATGGTCAAACTAGGTTACATGGCAACTAGTCTAGTTTTAGGCTCAAGTTGTCATATACTATATTGGTACTAAACTACACCATAATCTAACATAAATAAGTTGGCCCATTCGGTCTCAGTCAACTTGATTTTGATAGTTAACAAAACCATGTCTCGATATGTCACAAATATTACTCACATGATGATTCAACTATGTTGTGGTGCTTGAAAGTTGAACTTGGTCAATATGTAATCTTATATTTTTTGAGTCTAGGACTTATGTATATCGAGTCGCACTTGGTACCAGAAGTCCACCCAACCACCAGTCCACTTATACAGCCCAAAGCCCATCTACAAATCCCAACCATTCAAATAAAATCATGTCGAAACAAGATATGGAACTTACCTATTCTGTCAATCGAACTCTGGCCGAACTCTGATGAACTTGTGAAGATGTATCTGGACATTCCAGGCGTTGTGTATTCCCATACATTATGGCCCCCAACGTACGAAAAAAATTAAATATACAATTAAATTCTGGCCGAACTCTGCCCACAAAATCCTATAAATAGGCATGAATTTCCATATTCTCTCTCAGTTATTCTCATCTTTCCTATCCTATAGAGTGATCTCTGAGCTTTAACATTGCTATCTCCAAGATCAACTCCCTCAGCCTTCTAGTTCTAAGTGCGATCTTGGTTAGAAGTCTAAAAATAGTTGTATAAGCTTCGTTTATAAATGCTTATCTCTATTACTGAAGTTATGAGTTCTTCGGATAAAATCTTGTCATGTTGAAGTCGTTCTGCCCTTCGGAAAAAAGCATAAGGTGTAAGGAGCTTGCAAGCTCTTCAGATTTAAAGCATGTGTTTCACTATTGTCACTATAGTGGATTAAACTCTGAGGAAGAGTTTTAGGACCTAAGCTAGTCTTCTCAGAGGGAAATCAGGATAAAATCACGGTGTTTACATTTGCTTCTCTTCACTCTACTACTTTTAGTACTTGTCTTGTACACACAAATATTATTATATTGGTTACACTCTGCCTTAACTTAGAATATTTTTTAATTGGATAGATATTTCCTCTTTAACTTATTACAGGACTAACATTCCTAAGAGTGATGGCAACTATTGGATCGATCCACACAAATAATGGTAAAGGACAATCGACAAATAGGCCACCCCTATTTGACGGTACCAACTAAGTATACTGGAAGATACATATGAGCTTCTACTTGAAGTACCTTGATTTTGATATGTGGTATGTAGTAATAGATGGGTATCATAAACCACCTAGAATAGTTATAGATGGCAACCTTACTGAGAAACCCCATGACAAATAGACAAACACAGAAAAGAAACACGACAGCCTTGATGCTAAAGCTATTAACGCATTATGTTATACTTTAGAAAGAACTGAACTCAATAGGGTCTCTACTTGTACCACTTCCCATAAAGTAGGGAAGCTTCTTGAGGTCCCTCATGAAGGAACCACACAAATAAAAAAAATCAAAGATTAGTCATTTAATATAAGAATATGAAGCATTAAAATGAAGCAGAATGAGACGGTGACTCAGATGTTCACACGGTTCCTAGACATCATTAATCCTTTGTCCTCCCTTGGCAAGGAGTATTGCAATCACGAGAAGATTCAAAAGGTACTCAGAGGACTCACCAAGAACTGGAATCCCAAGGCCAAGTCAACTGTTGAGGGGAATGATCTCACAAGAATGACCCTTGAGACGCTCATGCTGAAGCTGATAACTCACGAGCTAGACCTTAAGGAATTTGAAGTGCATACACCAAAGGAAAAGACGATTGCACTCAATGCACACTATCTCAGGAAAGCCTCCAACTATAACTCTGACAACGATAACTCTCAAGAAGATGACGTGCCCTGATAAACAAAACTTTAAAAAAATTCTAAAAATTGGGAGATCAATGAAAGAGTCAAACGACAAGAGTGATGAAGAGCCAATGTTCTATAATTACAAGAATCCTGGCCACATAAAGAGGGAATGCCCGATGATAAAGAAAGAAAGCCGAAGTGATTGCCCATCCAGAAGAACTTTATCAAGAAAGTATGCTAACACGAGTATCTAGCACGAGAGTGAAGCAAGTTGTGGGACCGTTGAGCACCACTTAAGGGGGGTGAATAGAGAGTGTGTGTGTGCAGCAGAAAATAATCACCAATTTAAAAATTTAAGCTATAGCAGTAAATAAGAGACAGTAAATAAATAAAGCAAGAGGTAGAGAGATCAAACTCAGTGACATAGCAATGTATACTGGTATCCCTCTGAGAGGATTAATCCAGTCTCGAGTACTCTTGCTCGATGTTAATCCACTAAGGCACAAGCTAATTGAGAGCTTGCAGTCTCTTACAACACGTACTTGGTGACAAGTGCACGACCAACTTCACAACACCGTGCTTGGTGACGAGCGCACGACCGGCTCCACAACAAGGATAATTGCTGTACTTGGAACAACCTCTTTACAACTCTGAAACACCAAAAGACTCTAGATCTAAGTAGATATTACTGGCTTTTGGCTATGAGGAGTGTAGGTGTGATTGAAAGCTTTAGATCGATTGAAAACACTTATTGAGTAGAGAAGAGAAGATGAAGAATGAATGAGTGATTTGAAATAAAAAATCTCTCCTATTTATAGGTGTTTTCTGGGACCGAAACTCGGGCATAGTTCTGGCAGAGTTCTGATGCAAATTTTTTGCATATGTACGTTGCATGCAGATTTGTAGGCAACGGACATTTGAATTCAAACTGACCGAACTCGATTTTGAGTTCTGTCTAGAAGAATTTTGAAATATTTATCAAATTCTATTGTAAAAATAATTTTGAACATTTGGTAAAGATAAATAGGAATAGGTAGAATTTTTAGAAATGTGGACTAAGATTAACATAAGCCAGTATTACCTAGTCGATCTTACAATTTAAATCCTAGACTCAATAAAGATAAAATACATAATAAATTATAAAATGACTCGGACTGGATCCCATTGCAAAGTAATCTTCAGATTGATTATATATATGCTTGATGATGCCGTATGACGCTCATTGATATTGATTTCATATGTCCTAAAATGATTAGCAGCAGTTCGTATATTTTGTATATTGACTTAAGTTCATGTCGATTATTAAAATTGGGTGTGACCATGGAATGGACCAACAATCTCCCCTATTTTGATAATTAACAAACTTGAGTCTATACCAAAATATATCACAAAAAATAGAACAACAAATAAATGTACCTGAACAAACATAGTTGATTTTGTAATGGATTGGATTGTATAATTTTGATTTTTGGCAAGTACTCTTTCTCCCCCTTTTGTCAATAAAAAATGACTTTGGCTCCCCCATAATGTGTGAAGCCAACAATTTTCAACACAAACAGACAAAGTGAAGCTAAAGAGATACATAAAAAGTGCATAAAAAGATAACTAGTACTGAAATAAACTAGAATATCATGCATAACAATGTCTCACTGAAAGTAATAAGATACAATCATAAAGTGCTGAATATGTCTAACTAAGAAGTTTAGAAAAAATAAAAACTACATCATAGCATAGATCATCATCTAACATCCTATCCACTATCCATCAGCTGAGTCCGCATCACATAGTGGGGTCGTCACCACCAGGAGCATCCGGAGGAAAGTAAGCTGTAGTAGGATCGAAGTAAGGAAAGACAATTCATCTCCGAACCTAGGTCCTGGGAAGCTTGGGTGAGGAAGGATAGTCACTGGATGCGCTGGGTCCTGAGAGAGACTCCAGTGATGATCAGCAATCCCATTCTACAACACCTGAGCCTGGTAGAAGTGGCAGAACTCCGAGTCGAGATAGCTTTGATGACATTGTGCAGAGAGAGCAACAAAGTCATCAAATCTCTGATAAAATCATGGTTCAAATCCCGGAGCAGGGGCTGGAGCATGAGTTGGAGCAGCATCAGGAGGAGGAGCCTCAACATCAGCAGCTGGAGCAGGCTGAGCTCCATGAGGCAGATATGGAGTAGGGTATCTACGAGATCTAGTAAGCTCTATAGGAGTGGAGGAGTTGGCACAGGTTTAAAGATCAATATCAAACCTGCGAAAGATGGAGGCCAGGTGCATAGGATAGACCAGGTTGTGTCCTACATTTCTGCAGTTCAGCATCCAGGCCATCATGGTCTTGGGGATAGAGAAAGGAATACCAAAATGGATGTGATACATTGCAGACAGCTCTAAGAAAGTGATCTCATCAGATGATCCTTTCTTTGGAAGGATAACAGAAAAATAAACGATGGAGTTTATAAATTTTTTGGTTGAGGTCTCTTGAAAAGTCTCTTCTGGGAACAGGGTGTGGATGATAAATCAGCTCTTTGAAAGAGTTAAGTGTGACATCTTCTGGAAATTGGATATGATAGATATCCACAAGAGCTTCACCAACATCAGGAACATAAAATATTCGCTGATGTCAGTGGCGCTGAACTCCAATTCCTGTCCAGCAATGTAAGAATAGAAGTTACCATTTGGTTGTACCTGCAAGTTGCAGTAAAATATATGGATAGCATTGTCGAAGATGTTCTCGGCTACTTCGAAGAAGTCACGATAGCCGAGATGGTCAAAAGTGGGAGCGTACTCAGAAAAAATAGTAAAGTTAACAAAAGCTCTAGCACGTATTTTACGACCAGAGAAAGAATCAAACCATAGGTCAGAAATTCCTTATCAGGAAATAAATCAGAATCAAAGTCATCTGAACCTAATGGTCTGGCTGGACTAAAAAGACTAGTAGGAACGTAATCAGATGAGGAAGATCCAGCTTGTGAAGGATCAACCGGTATTCTCTGACGTTTGGGAGCAATAGATGAAAAAAGGAGAAGGAAATTGAAGTACCTTGAAAGAGGAGAAATAAGATGAAGTGATCGTCCCACTGGATCTCCTAGAAATCTTGAAGGAAGGAGTAGGAAGGAGTTTTGGGAGAAGTAGGAAGTTTTTCACGAATTGTTGTGTGAAAAAGATGAGAGAAGAAGAGTTTATAAAGGGGTAAGGACCGGCTGTTCGGCTCTGGAATCTGAACAGCGTCGACCGAACTCGGCCCGAATTCGGCCCGAACTCGGTCAGAGTTCGGTCCGAGTTCGGCTACTTGTATTTTCGAGGTAATAAATACAGTTTTGGTAGTTTAAACTGTAATTTTATGACTTTTTGACTTCTATATTTAATAATGTTCATTATTTTTGGGTTAGCTGTAGGGGTACTGTCCCAACTGACGGAAGTTCACCGAGGAACTCTTAAATACCGCTTCGCTTCGACCGTAGTCGTAGTGACAGACAGGCGCTTTGTAGGCTTATACCAAAAAATAATTTTCGTTAAATAAATTACGAAGTTTCGGGTCATAAACTTAAATTTAATTACCATACTACACTATGAGTCTAAAATTTAAGTATACCGAGCTCTCGCCTCATTATGTTAAAACGGTCTTCTACCAGTGGTTTTGTGAAAATGTCTGCTAGTTGATGATCTGTGTCAATGAATTCTAAGCAGATATCCCTGTGTTGTTGATGATCACGTAAAAAGTGATGACATATCTCAATGTATTTTGTGCGTGAGTGACAAACAGGGTTCTTAGTCAGATTAATAGGGCTAGTGTTATAACAATAAATAGTAATCTTAGTGTAGTGCAGATTGTTGTCTTCTAAGGTTTGCTTCATCCATAAAATTTGAGTACAACAACGTCCTGCAGCGATATACTCAGCCTCAGTAGTTGACAATGCTACGGAATTTTGCTTCTTGCTAAACCAAGAGACTAAGGCCTTTCCTAGAAATGACACGTACCGCTGGTACTTTTACGGTCTACTTTGTATCATGTAAAATCGGCATCCGAGTAACCTATCAGGTCAAAGGATTTGGTTTTAGGATACCATAAACTGACTGTAGAAGTTCCTTTAAGGTATCGAAAGATACGCTTAACGGCACTTAGATGTGATTCCTTAGGATTTTTCTGGTAACGTTTACAGATGCAAACACTGAACATAATATCAGGGCGACTAGGAGTTAAATATAATAAGCTACCAATCATACCTCGATACTTACGCTGGTCGACAGGTTTGCTACTTTCATCAGAATCAAGCTTTGTGGATGTAGCCATTGGAGTTCCGATTAGCTTTACATTATCGAAGTCGTACTTTTTCAGTATGTCCTTCGTATACATGGCTTGGTTGATGAATGTTCCCTTTGAGTGCTGTTTGATCTGAAGTCCTAGGAAGAAGTTTAGCTCTCCTATCATACTCATCTCAAATTCACTCTGCATAGATTTAGCAAAATCTTGACACAGTTTTTCATTAGTAGAACCGAATATAATGTAATCTACATATATTTGTACAAGGAGAATGTCATCATTTAAAGATTTGATAAACAAGGTTGTATCAACTCTTCCTTTTGAAAAACTATTATCAAGTAAGAAGGCACTTAGGCGTTCATACCAAGCACGAGGTGCATGTTTGAGTCCATAGAGTGCTTTCTTAAGCTTGAAGACGTGATCAGGTTTTTAAAAATCTTCAAAACCAGGGGGTTGTTTCATAAAAACTTCCTCTTTTAAAAATTCGTTCAAAAATGCACTTTTTACGTCCATTTGAAATAATTTAAAATTATTAAAACATGCAAATGCATAAAACATGCGGATGGCTTCTAGTCTAGCAACATGAGCATAAGTCTCATCATAATCAATACCTTCTTTTTGATTATAACCTTGTGCCACTAGACGTGCTTTATTGCGTATACTTGTCCATCTTCACTAAGTTTATTTCGGAACACCCATTTGGTACCAATTATTTATTGACCAATAGGTTTAGGAACGAGTTCCCAAACTTGGTTTCTCTCAAATTGATTTAGTTCCTCTTGCATGGCATCAATCCAAAACTCATCAGAAAAGTCATCATCTATATTCTTAGGTTCTATTTGAGAAATAAAAGCTACATTTGCTGCTATTTCAGAATCCCTAAGAGAGGAGCGTGTACTTACACCTTTTGATACATCACCTATAATGAGTGTCTCTGGATGATCTGGTAAGAACTTTAATAAATCAAATTTTTGAGTCAGATTTTCCACAGGACTCTTCTCAGTTTTTGCTTGTACAACTTCATCATCTCTGTCGCTAGATCTGTGACTATTGAGCTCATCAAAAGTAACGTTAATTGATTCTTCAACAATCATAGATCTTTTATTAAAAATTTTATATCCCTTACTCTTAGCAGCATATTCGAGAAATATCCCTTCATCTGCTTTAGAGTCGAACTTTTCCAAGTTATCCTTGGTGTTCAGTATAAAACAACGACATCCAAAAACTTTAAAGTAAGAAATGTTTGGAATCCTTCCAAACCAAAGTTCATATGGTGTTTTCTTCGAGATAGGTCGAATTAACACCCTATTTAAAACATGACAGGCTCTGCTAACAGCTTCTGCCCAAAAATTGTTAGGAAGATTATGCTGATTCAGCATGACTCCAGCCATTTCGCTTAGAGTACGATTCTTTCCCTCCACAACACCATTCTGTTGGGGAGTTCTAGGATAAGAAAATTCGTGGTAATATCCACTATCATCAAAAACTTTTTGAAATCAGAATTTACGAATTCTCCACCATAATCACTTTAGATACGAGTAATCATGAAGCCTTTTTGGTTTTGTACCTTTTTGCAAAATATCTAAAATTCAAAAATAGCATCACTTTTGTTTGATAAAAAGTAAACTCAAGTAAAGCGAGAGAAATCATCAACAACAACAAAAGCGTAGAGCTTACCGCCAAGACTAGCGACTCTACTAGGACCAAATAAATCCATATGTATCAACTGCAAAGGTCTAGAAGTACCTACAGCGTTGAAGGATTTAAATGTAGACTTATGTGCTTTGTTCTTTTTACAGTCAGCACATACCATATCTCTCTTGAATGGAATCTCGGGGAGTCCTTTTACCAACTTCTTAGTGCTTAGTCGTGAGATAGTATCCATATTTGCATGTCCTAGTCTCATGTGCCATAGCCAGCTTTCATCTAGATTAGCTACTAGGCATCTTTCTGCATTATTAGTACTCTCCAAAAAGAAAACATAAATGTTGTCTTCTCTAATCCCTTTATATACGGGATCACCAGATGACATATCATATATGGTACATTTGCCTTTCACAAAATTGATACCATAACCATTATCAGCCAAATAACTTATGCTCAGTAGGTTATGTTTCAATTCTGTTACTAGATAAACATCCTTTATTACTAGATTAGGAGAAATACTGACAGTGCCATTACCAATAATATCACCTCTTAAATTATTTTCGAAGGAGACACATCCTTCATTCTTCATCGATAGAGTGGCGAACAAAGATGCATCACCAGTCATGTGCTGCGAACATCCGCTATCGAGGATCCTTTTGCCTTTAGCATGAGAGGGTTGAGGGTCCACCTACAAAATAAGTAGATGAATCCTTTGCTACCCATTTACTGAAGGGTCCATATTGATTAGTTTTAGGTCTCCAGAATAAAGTATGATTGTCAACAAGTTTCCTTGCTAAGCAATACTGTGATATGTGTCCATGTGTACCACAATATGTGTAAGTTAGTTTAGAACCAGTGGTGGTTGAAACTGTGTTGACATGCTTGTTTGGTTTCTTGAAAAACCTATAAGTAAAAGCATGGTGATAGTCATATTTCTTTCGTACTTTTTGATTATTAGTCCTCTTAGGTGTATGCTTAGCATTAAGACTAAACTTAGGCTGTGTCACAGGTATTGCCTGTTTGCCTAACTTGATTTCTAATTTTTTAGAAATTGCAACAGACTCTTCATATCTAGCAGTCATATCTGAGAGTCTTTGTTCTGTGACTAAGTGCTTCTTCTTCTCTATGTCATATAACTCTTGTATCTTGACATAGTCTCTTTCTTTCTTTTCAATCTTGAGGATAGCCTCATGATAGTCTACTTTGAGTTTGGCTATCTTTTTCGTGTTACCGGTAATAGACGTCTCTTTAATATCTTCAATAAGATTGGACAGTCTAGCTATCTCGGTTGTGTATGCCTTAATCTCTTTTCGAGATTGCTTATACTTGTCAAGCACCTCAAGTAATTCGCTAAAGACATTTTCTAATTCATCATATGTAAAATCATCATATAGAGGGTTTGAGGATACCTTATCAAATGCCATAAGACAGATTACTTGAGCATCACTTTCATGCCAGTTGCTTGTGTTACTGGCATCACTTTCATGCCAGTTGCTTGTGTTAGCATACTTTCGACTGGTTGTTGCTTTTCTGTTTGATCTTGATCTGTCATATTGACTACTTTTCTTGGAATTTGGACAGTCCTTCTTCATGTGCCCTGACTTCTTGCATCCAAAGCATATGGTTTCATCTTTACTTCTTTCTTGGATATCTCTCTTCCTTCTGTTTGATTTCTCAAACTTTAGGAATTTTTTGAAGTTCTTCACTAGTAGGGCTTGTTCATCACCACTTGATGATTCTTCAACAGAATCATTACATGCTGATTTTCTGGCTTGAGCTTTGAAGGCAATAGATTTTTTTTTTGAGTTGCTTCTTCAAATTCTTACAGATAAAGCTCATGGGTCATGAGCTTACCCATGAGTGTTTCCAGAGACATAGTGGTGTGATCGTTTCCTTTAAAGATTGCTGTTGCCTTCGGATTCCAGTTCTTGGTTAGAGCTCGTAGTACTTTTCTGATCTTCACATGATTGCTGTAATCCTTACCAAGAGATTTTAAAGGATTAGTAATATCAAGGAAACATGTGAACATTTGTGTAATTGACTCATCGGGTTTCATCTTGAAAGATTCATATTCCTGTGTTAGTCTACTAATTTTGGATTTCTTCACTTGGGAAGTACCTTCATGAGTTACCTCAAGAAGTTTCCAAATTTCATGGGATATTTTACAGGTTGAAACTCTGTAGAACTCCGTGTTGTCAATTGCACAGAACAGTGCATTGATGGCACGAGCATCTAGACTAGCCTTAGCCTTTTTAGCTTCTGTATATTTATCATGAGGCTTGTCTACAAGCTAGCCGTCAACCACTGTAGGTGCCGGTTTCTTATAACCGTCAATCACTATAGACCAAAGATCAAAGTCAAGAGACTTTAAGAAGAAGGTCATCTGTGTTTTCCAATAGGTATAGTTTGTACCATCAAATAGTGGGGGTCTATTTGTGGATTGCCCTTCACCGTTGAATATTGATTTCATGGCTGCCATATATACTCTCTCAGGTTTGTTATGTTAGAATATAACCTGCTCTGATACCAATTATGGTACCGTTGAGCACCTCTAGAGGGGGGTGAATAGAGTGTGTGTGTGTGTGCAGCAGAAAATAATCACCAATTTAAAATATTTAACCTATGGCAGAAAATAAGAGACAATAAATAAATAAAGCAAGAGATAGAGAGATCAAACTCAGTCACACAACAATGTATACTGGTATCCCTCTGAGAGGACTAATCCAGTCTCGAGTACTCTTGCTCGATGTTAATCCACTAAGGCACAAGCTAATTGAGAGCTTGTAGTCTCTTACAATATCGTGCTTGCTGACAAGTGAACGACCAACTTCACAACACCATGCTTGGTGACGAGCGCACGACCGGCTCCATAACAAGGATAATTGCTGTACTTGGAATAACCTCTTTACAACTCTTGAACACCAAAAGACTCTAGATCGAAGTAGATATTACTGGCTTTTGGCTAAGAGGAGTGTAGGTGTGATTTGAAAGCTTTAGATCGATTGAAAACACTTATTGAGTAGAGAAGTGAAGATGAAGAATGAATGAGTGATTTGAAATGAAAAACTCTCTCCTATTTATAGGTGTTTTCTGGGACCGAACTCGGGCAGAGTTCTGGCAGAGTTATGATACAAATATTTCGCATATGTACGTTGCATGCAGATTTGGAGGCAACGAACATTTGAATTCAAACTGACTGAACTCGGGCAGAGTTCGGACCGAACTAGGGCCGAACTCGGTTTTCAGTTCTTTCTAGGAGAATTTTGAAATATTTGTCAAATTTTGTTGCAAAAATAATTTTGAACATTTGGTAAAGATGAAATGGGAATATGTAGGCTTTTTGAAATATGGACTGAGAATAACCTAAGCCGGTATTACCTAGTCAATTTCACAATTTAAATCCTAGACTCAATAAAAATAAAATACATAATAAATTGTAATATGACTCGGACTGTATCCCATTGAAAGTAATCTTCAGATTGATGATATATATGCTTGATGATGCAGTACGACGCTCGTTGATATTGATTTCATATGTCCTGAAATGATTAGCAGCAGTTCGTATATTTTGTGTATTGACTTAAGTTTATGTCGATTATTAAAATCGGGTGTGACCATAGAATGGGCCAACACAAGTGAGTCTGAAGAAGAAGAAAAGACTCGAGACTCTGTAAACATCTGCTTCATGGCACTAACCGATCAGGTATCAAATAAAACCAACTATAATAATTTTACTTTTAGTGAATTAGGAGATGCCTTCAGTGATCTATTAAAGGATTATAGAAAGCTCATTAGTAAGTTCAAGTATGCCAAGAAAGGTATTCCATATTATCATACTGAGATTAAAAAAATTACTACTCTACTAGGACAAGTTAAGGATATGTATTCTTGTAATGATCAACATGAGATATCTAAAATTAAACTTAGTCTTCGTGAGGCTCTTGATTGCACTGACAAGAATCTCAAGAGAATACTAAACTCAAGGGGGAACTCGAATCCGAAAAGAAGAAGTATCATATAGCTGTAATTACAATAGATCCTTTAACTACTAAGTATGATGAAATATGTGTTACCTCTAAAAGATTAGAGATTAGATTGGGTAAAATGGTTGAACAATATATTATCTAACCTAACATGAGACACATTGTCAAGCAAGTGAGCACACACAATAAGACTTATCCAAGACAGATAATAGATCTTATCATCATGCATACCGAACACACCAATCCAAATCTCATTATTATGCATGTAAATCACAACATACCGTGCTACACAATCATGCATTCTACTCTATATGTCCTCGTTAATCACAAAGTACGACTTCACATACGAAGACCTATCATCCTGTACCTAGCACCAACAACCTTGCCATATGTCACTATTATGAAAGAAAAGGGCGTATTTCTAGATTATGTAGAACAAGAAATTTGGTAGATACAAATTTTTATGCATGAGTACTAAAAACTAACACAACAAGACCCACGAGAAAATAGGTACCAAAGGTTACATCTACAACTTGTTTGTAGGTGGAACCTCCTTCTCATGCTTGGAGCAAGTGGTTCTCGATAGCGGCTGCTCACAACATATGGCTGGTGACGCCAACTTATTTGCAACGCTATCGATGAAGAAAGAAGGATACGTTTCCCTCGGTCTATATGTATCTAGACATTCCAGACAGTTGTGCAATCCTAGATATTATGGCACGCAACGTTCAAAAAAATTCAAATAATACATCGAAATTTTGGTCGAACTCTAGGGACAAAAATTCTATATAGGCATGGATTTTCACATTCTTACTTACTCATCTCTTCTCATCTTTTCTATCCTATAGAGTGATCTCTGAGCTTTAACCTTCCCACCTCCTAGATCAACTCCCTCAACCTTCTAGTTTCAAGTGATATCTCGGTTAGAAGTCTGAAATGTGTTGTACAAGCTTAGTTTATAAAAGCTTATCTCTACATCATGTAATATAGTTGGCCGCCTATAATACACATGTTCGAACAAACTTGAGAATAACATAAGTTTGCAAAACTAGGCTAATGAGCAAAATAATAGGAAGAAAATAGAGCACAAAAAATAATAAAGTAACACTATAAGCAATACCTGAACCCTACAGCCAAAATCATACCATGCACCTATGTATACTATAAGTTCAGCAACAACCTGGAGAGATTTCAAGGTGTATCGCCTCAGTCCCAAAACACGCAGGACCAAGAATACAAATGCATGCCAGCAGCATTTCACCAATGGGCCAAACTACATAATAAGACCATTAGCTAAATACTAATCTCATCCATAGAGTAATAGTCTATAAAGAGATTAAGTGCAATAATGATAAAATAGCAAATATCCAGCAGTAAAGTAATAGTATTTGTGTGAGTAAAAGACATCTCAAAACCATAGAAGTAGAAACAAAGTAACAATCAACTACAAATCTGATGAAATGAAAGAAAATAATGTTACAAGTCTAAATATTAAAATGACATGATCACGAGAAATCCTAGAACACTATCTCGTCCTCCTATACCGGTACGTCTTTGGTCTCAGCTCCCGAACAATAAATCTCTAAAAAATCTTCTGCTTCGTCTAACTCTGGAAAATAGCCAGGTCCTCATTGGACTAACAAGGTACATAACATACATACCATGGTACATATATGGAAATATGAACTAAGGCAACCTATTTATCTGGTCTACATGCTATGCAAGTAAGCAACTCTCCTAGAATACCAGACCACTCCACTAATGTTCACAAGCACCTCAGCAGGATATTGTCTCTAGTACTGTGTCTTGAAACCAAGGACAATAAATCTAGATAGTGATAATTCTGTACTCTACTACAGAGCTAAAGGGTCACTAAACAACAGGCTACAAGACATTAGGTCTGATATTCTAGTCAAGTTATTCCTAATCCCATATCTAGAATCTAGCAATATCAAGTCTGTATAGTCATCTCAATAATGATAGGAATAATGATAAAAAATCTAGAATGCTAGTACGAGGTCAATACCGCAAATAGTCATATAAATATCAAATCATGAATATGTCGGTGTCCTCTGGTCAATTGTGTCAATGGATATATCAATATGCATACAATGTCTAATGTCGATACTTGGTATCATCATCATCACATTGGTACCCGTCTACAAAAGGACACTAAGTGTAGTGCCCCGTCCCTACATCGGTCCCCAATTCTCGTCTACGGGGTGCGCGAGAAAGGAACACTGTCGCTGTCGATTTAGTCGGAACCGATTGGTCGGGATCGATTGAATCGATTGAACGAAATAGATTGAATTAAAATTCTTTCCTCATTATGGAATGGTTTCTTCAAAATTAAGTCCCATATTAAGCAGGTTATGCCTCGAGGATAGACTCTACGGCTGAGTCATAAGAGACCTCATGTTGCTCTGCTTTTTATGTCACAATTGCTTCTTTGACTTTGGTTTTCTGAATGCATTTTCGTGAATGTTTTTAATAGTTTTCATGGCCTGTGTTTTCAAACTTCGCATTCATATCAAACTCATTGAATGGGGCAATGTTCTGATCAAGTACTTTTGCGATTTCAGGTGATTGCATAGGTGCCGTCTAGCGACCAACCAGTCTCTCGTCTCAAACAAAAATCAAGGTGAGTAGCTGACCTCCTTCACCTCGACCCTCTGGTTCTAAATCTATCACAAACATAAGGAAATATGCTTGTCATTTTAGTATTGAATCAATAAATTGTGGCATGATTCCTCACTAATACTTGCTATAGAACTGCTTTTACATGAAACTGATGCATTTTTTTCTTATGCCTTTTTTATTATAGATCTGTATAAAACAAAGATTGAATCGATTAACAAGTATTTCCCCTATAAGGCAAAGTAATTTAAAATGGGTTACGTTTAAAAGAACAAAGAAGAATGGTATGGTCATTGGACAATTTGTGCACAAGATGTAGTTTTTTCGAACAGTTGCCTAGGCCAAGGAACTGATTCGGCCTAGGAGGCACGAGTATAACAGTTCTAGCAAAATTGGCATGGGTGATTCGGGAACTTTCAAACAGGGCTAGCTACCCGCCGCGAAAGGATCGTCGTCTAAGCTAGCAATAGTCCAAGTTGGCTTGACATTGCCAGTGACCTTCATACCTTTACAATGCTTTATCTGATATCTATGACATGGGATGAATATGGATAGTTGCTAAATGTATATTATTTTCATATACTTGCCTCATAAAATGTTTACATGCAATCTATCAGGATGGTTAGAAAGATCGCCAAGTATATAACATGTTTTACAAAACTTTTCGAACAAATGAGGGCTTGGGTTAAATTAGCCACCCACCAGTACAAGTGATTATACTGACCTCCATCGAAGGCATATCAGTTGATCCAAAAAAAGTTGAACCTGTTGTTGATTGGAAATGGCTAACGTTAGTCAGTAAGATTTGAAATTTTCTTGGCTTAGCGGGATACTACAGACGCTTCATGAAAGACTTTGTGAAGATTGTATCGCCAGTGACTCGCCTCACTCAGAAAGGAGTCACGTTTGAATGGTCAGACGATTGTGAAGCTTCCTTACAGGAGTTAAAGTAGCGGCTTGTCTCGGCCCCAATTCTCGTACTTCTAGAAGGGACTATGGGATTTCAGATCTTCAGTGATGCTTCCGGTCAGGACTTCGTGAGTGTGCTCATGCAGCAGAAGGAGCTGAACTAAGGTAATATCTTTTGCTTCCTGACAGCTGAAGATGCACGAGAATAGCTACCCCACTCATGACTTGGAATTGGTCGTGATTGTATTCGTATTAAAATATGGCATCACTATCATTATGGCATGGCATGGCGTGCAGTATTTTCATGGATCACAAGAGCCTCATGTATTACTTTATCCAGAAGGAGCTGAACTTGTGACAGAGGCGCTGGCTAGAACTGATCAAGGATTATGACTTGACATCGACTACACACTGGATAAGGAAAAGATTATATGGTAGCGATACATTAAGCAGAAAATACATAGCCTCGCTATCCATCAACAAAAGTCTACTACGGGACATAGAGGAAATGGGCATCGAACTCCGGGATTGATTCGTGGGAGCTAAAATGGCACCATTGCGGCTAGAACCGTGCTAGCTAGAAAAGGTTAAGTCTGTTAAGAAGGACGATCCATATTTGAAAAACATACGAGAGCTTGTTTCGACGGGTAAGGCGACCGATTTTGCGAAAGACGAGGCAGGAGTGTTGCGGGTAAAGGGTCGGCTATGCGTCCCGGATGACTCAGAACTGCAAAAGGAGATACTATTGGAGGCACACTATGCGAAATATACCTTGCTTCTAGGCAGCACCAAGATGTACAAGGACCTCCGTATGACCTTCTGGTGGCACGGAATGAAGAGAGCTGTGGCGTTTTTTGTGTAGCAGTGCATGGCCGATCAGCAGGTGAAAGCTAAGCATCAGAGGTCGGGAAGGGAGAGACAGAACCTGGCGATTCTGAATTGGAAGTGGCAGCATATGTTTATGTATTTTATTGTTGGTCTACCGAAGATGCCATAGGGAAATTATAACATCAGGGACATCGTCGATCGACTAACAAACTCAGCATATTTTATTGTCGTCAAAATTACTTGGTGCATCGATCGTCTAGCTCAGTTTTATCTTGACGAGATAGTGAGGCTGTACGGAGTTTTAGTATACATCGCCTCTGATCGGGATGGACGGTTTCTATCGCGCTTTTGGATTAGCATTTAGTCGGCTTTGGGTACTAAGTTGAACTATAGCGCGTCTTACCATCCCCAGATCGACGGCCAAATGGAGCACATGAATTAGATTCTCGAAGACATGCTACGGCTCTACACAATTAACTTCAAGTTGAGTTGGGACGTCCATCTACATCTGGTCGAATTTGCATACAATAACAACTATCAACCCAGCATTCAGATGGCACCATACGAAGCCTTGTACAGACGAAAGTACAGATCACCCATATGCTAAAAAAAGTCAGGGAGATGCAGATTCTTGGCCCGGAGCTGGTGGAACAGACCATGGAGAAGGTCAGGCTTATTCGGGAAAGACTTAAGATTGCACAGAGTCAACAAAAAAGCTACGCTAATGTCCATCGTCGACCCCTCGAGTTCTTGGAAGGCGATCATGTGTTTCTGAAGGTAACGCCCATACGAGAAGTTACCAGATTCGGCACAAAGGAAAAGCTGAGTCCAAAATTTGTTGGTATTTTTAAAATACTAAAGCGAGTCACCCGAGTAGCTTACCAGATTGTATTAATGCCGGCACTATCAAATGTGTACGATATCTTTCACGTCTCTCAGTTGCGAAAGTACATGCACGATTTGAGCCACATGGTAGATTTTGGTCAGCTGAATATGAAGGCGAACTTGTCTTATATGAAAGAACTAGTCCAAGTATTGGAGCACAAAGATAAATTGCTCTAAAATTGAACGATCCTACTTGTTCGCGTACTGTGGCAAAATTATTCGGTTAAAGAGTCAACCTGGGAACTCGAATCTTAGATGAAGGAAAATTTTTCTTCCCTATTTTCATTGTGGTAGGTTCTCTTCTTATGTTTTAAAGATAAAACTTTTTCTTAGTTGGTTATGGTGTAGTACCCCGTCCCTACATCATGCCTCATTTCTCATCCATGGGGTGCGCGAGAATGGAACACTGTCGCTATTGATTTAGACGAAATCGATTGGTCGGGTCGATTGAATCGATTAAGTGGGACCGATCGATTTAAGATCCTTTCCTCCTTATGGAATAAATTTTTCGGAATCATCTCCAATATTCAGCGGGTTGCGCCTCGAGGATAGACTCTGTGGCTAAGTCGGGAGAGATCTCTCATTTGCATTTCATGTCGTAATTGCTTCTTTGACTTTGGTTTTATGAATGCATTTTTATGAATATTTTTTATGGTTTTTATGCCTTACATTTTCGACCTTCGTATTCGTATCGATCTCATTGAATGGGATAGTGTTCTGATCAAGTGCTTATACGATTTCAGGTGATTGTGTAGGCGCTGTCTAGTATGACCAATCAGTCTCTTGTCTAAAGCAAAAAATTAAGATAAGTGGCTGACCTCCTTTCCCTCGACCCTCTGGTCCTAAATCTATCATAAATACAAGGAAATATGATTGTCATTTTAGTATTGAATCAATAAATTGTGGTATGATTCCTCATAAAAACTTGCTTTAGAACTGCTTTAACATGAAACTGATGTATGCTTTCTTATGTCTTATTTTCTATGGATCTGTACAAAATAAAGATTGAATCGATTAACGAGTATCGCAACGATAAGACAAAGTACTTTAAAATGGGCTAAGTTCAAAAGAATAAAGAAGCATGGTACGGTCATTTGATAACTTGTGCAAAAGGTATAGTTTCCTCGAACGATTGCCTAAGTCAAGGAACCGATTCGGCCTAGGAGGAATGAGTATAGAAGTGCTAGAAGAACTGGCACAGGTGATTCAGGAACTTTCGAACAGGGCTAGCTACCCGCCGCGAAAGGATCGCCGTCTAACCCAGCTATAGTCCAAGATGGGTTAACATTGCCAGTGACCTTCACACCCTTACACTGATTTATCTGATATCTGTGACATAGGATAAATATGGATTGTTGCTAAATATATGTAAGTTTCACATGCTTGCCTCATAAAATGTTTATATGTAATCCATCAGGATGGTTAGAAAGTGTAACTACCACTTTTCTAAAATGAGGGTAATTTTGAATTTTTGTAAAATTGATCATGTTAGTTGTTAAATAATTGATTTAAATCATGTTAATGATAAATTTGTGAATTTTTGATTATTTTAATATTAATTTAATATTATTTAATTTAGTGTATTGTGATTTTGGTCTTTTGCTAGTAAAACCTTAGAAAAACTTAGCCTAGAGACTAACCATGGCCATGGAGACCTACCTAACATAATTGGATAAGTAATTAGGCTCTAATCTAGCTAGACATGACTTAGAAACTAATTAAGGATTAAAATCAAGGTGCTAGTTTGGGCCTTTAGTAAAGGGGCTTAATTTGACAACCTAGAAAGGCCTAATAAACAATGTAACTTGACATAAACCCTAGCCCAACTTTGTGTCCAGCCAAGAGCAGCCCCCTTACCCTATATAACACATCATTAGCCCCCTTTCATTCCTCTTTTATTGAAACCCTAACCCTAATTGTGTTCTTTCCTAAATTTGCTCCCTTCCACCAAATCAACTCCAAATTCCACCAAAGCAATTGCAAACTATTCCTCTTGAGTAGAGGAGGTCTTTATTGACTAGCTAAGAAGGATTGGGAGCATTTCGGCCATTGAATTTGGTGGGGAATTATTTTAAGGGGATTTTTATTGAGATTCCAACTCTCAATTGGTAATGGCCTCTAAACCCTTTCAATTCATGTTTTCTTTCCATAGATGCATTCATTTAGGGTCCTCCTAGCATTAGGCTAAGTTTGGTTCGAATTCGAATACATTTGGGGTGCTATCGCAAGATTATCGGATACGTGTCTCAAGTGTTTGATGAAATGCCTCTTAGAACTTTTTGTTTTTGAATTTCTAAACTAATTATATTTTTGAAAAGCTATGATATGTAGATTACTTCTGTTAATGACAGAGTTGATTTTGACAAGGTTTACTATGTCAAATTGGACACAGGGATACAGGGTCCAAACTGTACAGCTACAGTAGCATCCCCTGCTACTGCTGCGTTCGTACAGCCTGGACATAACACAAATTCATGTGCTAGCAACTAATTTGGGTAGGGGCTATGTCTGACAGTGGGCCATGGTAGTGTGGGTTTAATTGATTGTGTTTTTGAATCATGATTTAACCCACATATTTGGGTTCTGTGCAGTTGAGCACTGCACTTGGTGTTCTTTTGCACTTGACACCTCTGCATACGTTTGCTTGGACGCAGACACTTGTATGTGACACCAATTGACACATCTGCATCTGACATGAACACACTTGACATTACCTTGCCACTCTTTGGACACAGCTCACTCGAACACTCACACACACTCGAACACTTTCACATGGCTGCACACATATAAATTATATTGAAACTTCACATCTCACTTGCATGCTTTGTTCTGTACACCACTGGACACTGGTATAGCCTGCAGCACACACATCTTCATGCATTCACTCATTATCTTCATATTTTACTCACTCGATATATGTTGACACTATTGTTACTCACTTGGACACCTTGTACACTGCTGTAGTTATATTAGATACCCTTCAACACTCTTGACACCACTTGACACCTCTTTATGACACTTTTACTTGACTCGACACACATCCTCTGATACACATGCTCACAGACACTCTTGACACTTCACTGCACTCCTTGGACACTTGTTTAACACTTGGCACATGATACACTTGTAGATACGCATAAGTTGACACAATATCTATGATAAAACATTGATACATCTTTGATAGACTATAACACCATAGACACTCTCTACTGGCCCTTGTTGACACACTACACTTGATTCACTTGACACCCATGATCATATTGGACACTTAATTACCATTCAGTCATTCACTTCACTGAAGCCACATGTTCTGATACTATGTTTGACACACACTTGCTCTGTGACACATTGATTCACTTGACCCACACACTGTTGTTCTTTATATTCTCTGCATCTGTATACATTAACATGGCACATTAGTTTTGACACTTGACATTGACGCTATTATTCATTCACCTTGATACTTGCATCTGCACTCCACACTATATGCCATATTTGATGGTTGCATCACTTGCATTAGATGTGAGCAAAGTTAGCCTTGGTTCAATCCTTCATAGATCCATGCAAACCCCTGCATTCTAGTCCAAGTAATGAGTGATTAATTCAGACCCTCTTTCCTTTGGTGTCTGTTCATTTCTTAGCCGCTTGTTGTTCTCTCTACTTGCATTTGTACACTGAACATTGTATTACCTAATGTTTTTACCTACTGCAATTCATTATTTCGATCCCTGCATTAGAGGATTTAATTGACCACCGAACACATCACTACACGTTGCCTTACACTTGGTTGCATTACCTATAGCCATGGCTATCCAGTCTAGTATGATAGTGTGAGATACTCATATACCCACTACAATCAGGTGTCACTTCATTAATATTTTGATATGTGTCGTTGTATATATAGTATATAGATAAGATATGTGTATGAATGGGGTGTTTATATATATATATATATATATATATATATATATATATATATATATATATATATACATATATATATATACATATATATGTATATATATATATATATATATATATATATATATATATATATATATATATTACTTGTATCTGTCACTTGCCATTTTTCTTCTGACATAGCATTGTAATGCATTTAGCCACTCATGTCCTATATCCTCTCTATTTTCTTTTACTGTAAACCTTAGTGTTAGTCCACCCATTTCTAGTACAGACTTATTTAGATGAGTGTGTCTGAACACATTGGTTCAGACCACTATTCCCTGTCCAGACTAGTAGGAGAGTCCTTGACCTTGAGCTTAGGGTTTCCTTGGTATCATCTTGTTCAGTCTTAGGGGTGTTTACTGCAGATTGGCCAGTCCCAGTCTAGGAAGAGATTGTATATAGGTTGTGGACACACACAAAAAAGAAGAAGAAATACTGTCTTTTCTTATTGGCACAAGACACCACAAATCGAGTACGCCTGAGAGATCCTGCACTGAGGATCCCCGAGTACAAAAAAAATTCTGGGGAATGGGACGATGGAGATTGAGCGGCAGTTGCTCCTTTACTCTATTGACACTCCGATTACAAAAGTGGAAGAAAATCTAAGAAAATTGCTAACTCTCGGCTCACTGGCAAGAAGGGCAGCAATTTGGCTCTTGAAATGCTCTCGTTTTGTCCGTTTTTGAAGAGGTATGAGACCCCCATTTATAGTCGTTTTGTACTGAAACGACTGTTATGTGCCCACAGGTGGGAAATACACTAATTTCACTGTGGGTGCATAACACCCCTTTGGGCGCATACGGTGTAGGCGCATGGACACTGGATGATCATGGGTAGATCGTGGGGTTGACGTGGCCGCATGCTTCGGTGTATGATTGCTCGTGGAGATTGATGTGGCCGCATGCTTCGGTGCACGATTGATCGTGGATGTTGACTGAGTCGTAGGGATCTGCTGCCTTGGGCGCATAGCGTTTGATCTACATAAAAATAATGTGGACACATAGCTCCTCTTCGATCATGTGGGCGTATAGCTCCTCTTCGATCATGTGGGCGCATAGCTCCTCTTCGATCATGTGGGCGCATAGACTCCCTTTGGTTCTGTGGGCGCATAGACTCCCTTTGGTTCTGTGGGCGCATAGCTTCTTTTGTCTTCTCCATGTGGGATACATAGTCTTGTATTTTTTATGCTTCTACAAGACCCCCTTCAAAGTTTTTGAGACTCGAACGAGTGTCGGAATACTTTGAAAGAAGCATGGGAAAAACTGTCTCCACCAGCTTCATGGGGGCATGATAGGAATGACCCCATTGGGTGCATAGGTGTTTGCCAGGCTGTCGAAATGTGGCTGTTGAGATCTTCCTTGGAAATCTGAAGCTATAGACTCATTTTGGAACAAAATTTGAAAAGGTCTGCTATTTTATGCGTAGTCTGTATCAGCAAATAGCAGGCACATAATCTGTAAAAGTCTGTCTCTGCATTGGCATATAAATCGTGTGGAAGTATACACCATGTGGGCGCATAGGCCTTGTGGGCGCATAACTCCCATTCATGCCTATAAATAGGCCTTGAAGAGAGAGAATGCTCATTCTCTCTTATTTTTCTTCAGAATTTTCAAAGAGTATTTTCCCTACTCTCTTTCGAGCAATCATGTCTTCCAAGGCAGCTTCGACTCCCATGAAGTCTGCGAAGGGCAAGAAGGCTTCAGTAGCTAGTTCTTCTCCTTTGGCAGCGTCTCATCTGGTTCAGGACCCCATCCTGGGTGAGGCGATGTCTCAAAAAACGAAGTCTCGATCATTAATTTATGACGCTCAGACTTTTCTCTGCTTGAGTGCATAACCATCGATATGCGTCCAAAGCAAACACTTCTTTTGTGAGCGGTCTTATGCACTCACAGATGCATTCGACCGTGCACTTTATTGTGTTATGCGCCAAGGCACTTGGTTGTGTCATGCGCCCACACACATCGTGTTATGCGCCCACACAGAACATGTGCTTATGCGCCCATACAGAACTTGTGCTTATGAGCCCACAAGCCCCTTTGGGCGCATAACATCAGGACGCATATAATTTATCACTACTTAGCTCTTTTTCTGTAGATTCTAATTCTAAATTTTTCTTATATCTTCGCAGTTGACATGGTTATCCCGGCTCTTGGTGGGATTCATCTTGGCTCTGCCCGTCATGCTCTGGATTCAAGCCTCATCACTACAATGGTCAAAAATGCTCATACGAAGATCAGCCATGACCAGCCTTCGGCACGGGTGATCGGTATGCTTGAATAGGACAAAATATTTTTAAAATAGATAATAAATGATGAGAAGTTCACACTCGAAGGGGCACAGAGCATTAAGAGACAGTACTTCTTGTTTGGTGACAACCTGGGATTTAAGGACGACGAGATGATATGTCTAGAAGACCCTCTGGTGTTCAGGTTAAATAGCTAAAGGATATGGTTACCATCGATGAAACGCCAATACCCTCTGTCAGCGTTTACTGATCTAGATGTGCGGAGGCAAATAAAATGGGACCTGACCCCTGAACAGCATGGGGTCATTTCTGGCAGGATCCAATTCAACTCTGGCGACCGGAAGAAGGACACTTTAAGTGTATCAAGGGCTCCACGTCCTACTCCACGAGGGGGCTATATCCTGGGGCCATAATAAACGATGTTCCGACTGATCTTTACCCTTATGCTGTTGAGACTCTCTCCAACCTGATGTTGTTGAAGAAGGAGTCGTATCCGGGAGGGAAGCTGCGGATGGAAGGTTGGAGATACTCTGTCCTGTTTGAGAGCCACCTTACTAAATGGGTGCTCTCGACTTATGAGGCCAACCTAAAAGCTACCGGCCTTTTTTATGCCATTAGGGCCACCCAATATGGCATAAAGGTTTACTAGGCTATGTTTATCTCATTGGTGGAGTTATACAACTATCACACATGTACGTTCTTTACTCCAGGTGGGGAGATGGGTCTGGCACTTCACAAGATGCAGGCAATATCAAAGTTTCCCTGGGAGACCGAGCCATACGAAGAATATGTCCCCTATGATAAGGAGCTCCTGGATTTGGATAGAAAGAACTCCGAGATGATGGAGGTGTACAAAGAATTACTCTGTCACCTCTTCATTTGTCACAAGGTCACAAAGAAGGGTAAGACTGAGGGGTCCCTTTCCCATACGAGAGCCTGGACCAACTACATCTTCATTAGAGAAGGAGGAGACGACCCAGTCTCTTTCTCTACTCGCAAGCCCTCGACGAAATCTGAGATAGAGAAATTAATGACAGATCACGGAATACTAGACACTGAAGATAGTGATGATCCCGAGGGGAACTTTCCGGTTTATTATTTCTTCAGGCAGACCGAGTTCAAGTTGTCGGAAAAGGCTGTGATAACCGCTTTTCTGATGACATGGCTCCGCGATTGTGTAGTCCCTGGTGGTTTAGGGTCTATTGAAATAATAAGCCGCGGTATGATACTTTTGGCTGTAAAGCTGGCATTTGGATGCCAGATTGCCCTGCTTCCTGCAATGGTCTGCGCCATCCAACGAGGCTTGCGACACTTTGTTGTTAACGCGGTGACACCCGATGTCAGAAAGGATTTTGTCAGGACTGAATTTCCCTTTTATTATCTAATGGGATGGCTGGTGTTGTACTGTTCCAAATTAATAAATGTCTGGCTGATGGCAGTCTCTTTGGCGGGAGATGCCTTTCTTCGGAGATTCAAAGATGCAGATTGGACCGTCACAGAGGTGCCTATTTGCAGGAAGGCTTTGAGTTTCCTGCAGAATTATGAATTCTTCAGAGTGTCGCCTCCGTCTGGTAGTGGCCGTACAGGAGACACTCTAGTAGATGAGGGAGCACTCACTACTAGCCTTCCTATAGGGGCGTTACGTTGGCTCGAGTCCATCAGGCCTTTCCATCTGGTGTTCAGGAATAGGAACCATACTTTCCTAGAACCTTATCTGTCGAGTCTCTTTGAACGGCAGTTCGGCTATAGCCAGCTTCTTTTGGGCAACACCAGTCCTCAACTACAGTCCATAGAAAGCCTAATTGACGGGGCACGTGCATGGGGCTACTACAACGCTGGATATATGGAGAAAATTTTTACCCTGCCAAAAGATAAGCCTGAAACCTATATGCTCTTTGCTGCTGCCAAGTTCTATATTCTGGTCAATATCCTTCATTCTCGGTATGACCGTGAGCAGAGTTTAATATCGGGGACTAGGCTTACCCCTACTCTTGCCTATATAGGACGAGTGTGCGCAATAGGGGGTCACAAAAAGGAAGGTACTGCTCCCTCAGCAGAGCCGGCTGTAGAGTCACAGCAGAGTCACTCTTGAGGAGCCTGTTGTTGCAGCACCTCAGAGAGAGGATACTGAAGAACCTCTTTCTATTATTCCTCATAAGAGAAAAGCTTCAACTGAGCTGGTTCTGATGGAACTGGAGATTCCCAGAACCCTTACTTTGGTGTGCGTTTTGATCGATAGAAAGTTAAACAGATTTAATACGTGTTCTAACCCTTCATTGGTGGAAACTAGGGTTCACGAATTATACCTGCGGAGGAAAGAAGTCAAGTAATTCCTGGTAATCTCGAGTGGACGACCCCAAGAGTTGTTGGCAGCCCTCTCTTTCATATGGGCTACGATCTCCCAACTTTTTTTATCTTCTTGGCAGCCCTCTCTTTCTCTCCTTTCGTGAATCACGAATTTCGAGAAAGCTTCAAATTTTTGATCACTCATTTGGCGGTCAGAGAATAGAGGATATATCTAGGCTACGACAGGGACCATGAGGAGAAATTAGGGTTAGGCCTCCTAACGGATCTGGATATCCCGTATTCAGCCTGAACACACAATCCAGGCCCATTAACAATAGCTCGGTCCACTAATGAGCTATTATTGCACTACCTCCCTAATCCCAAATTATGTTTGTGGGCTCCTTTTATTATATGCTCGTTTGGCTCCCCATGTTAAGATATCGTATGTCCGTCGATCAAATTAAGTTATTAACAACTATATTGATTCGACATCTTTTATCCTTAAGTAGTACCGCTCAACTTTATTTGTTATGTCAGATATAATCCACCAGCAAGGTTTACATGACAATCCTTATGAGCTCCTTAAGGGGATATCATCAACCCGATGTATCGGGACATGGATTCCATTTATAATTAATAGCCCATCATACATACAATGTTATTACCCAATTTATAGAGGTTGTTGATCCATAATGAATCTCACTCTTTCATGAGTCAAAGTAATGCATACTGCATATACATGTCTGTTATTATATCCGAATTAAGAGCAGAAGCATCTATAATAACAGAGGTGTTTGTTCACTTATGTAGTCAGTACAAAGAGAACAACCTCAAATGGTCCTGCTCAATACACACAAAGTCTACTAGTATAAACCTATAGTCAAGATAGACTAATACCAGATTACACTACAACCTTTTCAATAGATTATCCAAGTCCATCTAGGTTGTGAACTATTTATATACTCTATAGGGAACTGATAATATGATCTTCTGTGTGACTACACACACCATATTATCTACAATATAGAATATCAGACATTTGCATTAACACTTGCAACAAATACAGTATGCAAACATTTGCCCATATGATTCTCATTCAAAATTTAAGAAAATAAGGTTACTACAAAAGTGATGCGTTTAGTATATAACCCTAACAATCTTTCACTTATACTTAAAGTATTGCTTTTCAGTATACTGTTACAAATCTCCCACTTATACATAAAGCCATGCTGCTACACATCGACTTCCGTTCCCTCAACGTGACTATCAAAAGCCTTAGCTGGTAAGCTCTTTGCAAAGGGATCAGCTAGGTTGTCATCTGATGCTATCTTGATCACAGCAACTTTTCCTTTCTTTACGAAATCTCGTATCAGGTGGTACTTGTGCTCAATGTGTTTACCTGTCTTATGGGCTCGTGTTTCCTTCGAGTTTGCAACTGTACCTCTATTATCATAATAAAGTGTAATAGACTTAGGCAAACTAGGTACCACATCCAAGTCCAACAGAAAGTTTCTGAGCCAAACTGCTTCTTTGGCTGTCTCAGAGGCTACCACATACTCGGCTTCCATGGTGGAATCAGCAATACATTTTTGCTTGATACTCCTCCACACAATGGCTCCACCTCCCAAAGTAAACACATAACCAGAGGTAGATTTCCTGGAATCCCTATCTGACTAAAAATCTAGGTCTGTATACCCCTAAGGGAACTAAACTATCTGCCTGGTAAACTAGTATATACTCTTTAGTCCTTTTCAGGTACTTCAAAATATGCTTTACGATAGTCCAGTGCTCTTGTCCTGGGTTAGACTGATATCTGCTGACCTTGCCTACGGCAAAGTAGATGTCTGGTCTCATACAATGTATTGCATACATTAAGCTTCCTACTGCTAAAGCATAAGGAACTGCCTTCATGTTCTCTATCTCTTTAGGTGTCCTCGGACACTGCTCCTTTAATAGAGCAATTCCATGTCTAAAAGGTAAGAAACCTTTCTTAGAATTTTGTATACTAAAACGAGTTAGTACAGTATCGATATAGGAAGCTTGGGGTAAGCCTAATATCTTTTTCTTGCGATCTCGTAGAACTTTGTTCCCAATGATGTGACCTACTTCTTCCAAGTCCTTCATATCAAATTGTTTGGATAACCATACCCTTACATCAGATATACCTTCACATTGTTTCCAATGGGCAAGATGTCATCCATATAAAGTACTAGGAATGCCACCACGTTTTTGTCACACTTTCTGTATACACATGATTGATCCTGACATTGATCAAATACATAGGATTTTATCACCGGATCAAAATATATGTTCCAAGATCTGGAAGCTTGCTTAAGTCTATAAATTGACTTCTTTAGCTTACAAACAAGATGCTCCTGGCCCTTTTCAATGAACCCGTCTGGTTGCTTCATATAGATGTCTTCCTCAAGACTTCCATTAAAGAAAGCTGTCTTGATATCCATTTGCCAAATCTCATAATCGAGATGAGCTGCAATAGATAAAAGAATCCGGATAGAATTAAGCATGGCTACTAGAGAAAAGGTTTCCTCATAATCGATACCCTCTTTTTCAGTAAAATCTTTTGCTACAATCGGAGCTTTAAAGGTTTCAACCTTACCGTCTGATCCTCTTTTTTCTTGGCCCATTGGTCATGGTCAAACCTGATTTTAATAATTGATCAAACTCTGTCTCGATATACGAATCAATTCAGATGATTACTAAGACGTTTTGGACACTGATCAAGATTGGATATCTGCTCAGTTCAAGACTCAGTTCAAGACCGAAGATCTGTTTGCCACTTAAGATTGTATTTCCTTACGCAATATAATTTTCATTTTTATTGAGTCTAGGAATACATTGTACACAAAGTCGTACTGGCAAATAGGCTATCCAAAATCATTTTTCAAAACTGACCTACCATTTTAAAATGACCTATGTTTTTGAAAAATATCTACTTTTACAAAAGCTTCTGAAGGATTTTTAAAAAGCCAAAAACTATTTTCATAAAATCAACCTAACTAAACCCTGACAGAGTTCGGCCAATGTGAACGTTATGTGAACGTTTGATTTTGAACTTGGTCTCCCTTCAGTTGCGGTTGGTTACAAAGAGTTCTGTCCGAACTGCCCGAATTCTATCAGAGTTCTGTCTTTGGAAAAACTATGAATAGAGCAAAATTTTGATTATTTTAACACACCAATTCACTTTCATCTTCTCTCTTCTAAAGCTTACGTTTCTTCCAAAGAGTTTCCAAAAGCTTCCATTTTCATATCCCAAGCCGGTTACAATTTTCTAGTAAATTTGTCGGTACGGTGCGGTCTAGAAGATTTCAGAGTAATTGTAATCAGAGGCTTGTTTGAAGAAAGACTCTTCAAAACTGAAGTTGGTCGAGTTCTTCGTATCAAAGCTCACGTTTGTAGAAGTTGCAAGGACTTCGTATGAAAACTTGCGAGATTTTCTAATAGTGGATTCAACTGGAATCTAGAGTTCTTCCGACTGGACTAGTCCAGACAAGAGGGAAACCAGTATAAATCTATGTGTTTGCGTTTGCCTTCTGATCACTCTTTTTATTGTAGTTATTTACTTTGTGATTATTGTTATTTTTGTGATCTAACTGCTGACAAGTTTTAATTAGCAATATTCCGCTGCCTACTCTATTCACCCCCCTCTAGAGTATTCTGTTTCACGATTTCGTTCCTACAATTGGTATCAGAGCGGGTTATACAGGTAAAACAAGGTAAAATTACAGCTATATTCAGTTATTTTTCAATTGTTATATAGATCACAGTATTACACATGGCAACTGTGAATTTCACAAGTGAAGGCCAAGCCACAAACAGACCTCCACTGTTTGATGGCACAAACTACACTTATTGGAAAACACGTATGAGTTTCTTCTTAAAATCTCTTGATTTTGACTTATTGTTTGTAGTTATTGATGGATACAAAAAGCCTCCTCGTATTAATGTTGATGGAGTTTTCGTTGAAAACCCCCATGATAAATATACGGATGATGAAAAGAAAAAGGCAAATCTTGACGCACGTGCTATTAACGCTTTATTTTGTGCTTTAGATAGAACTGAATTCAACAGGGTGTCTCCTTACACAACATCAAATCAAGTGTGGAAACTTCTCTAAGTAACCCACGAAGGAACAACACAAGTCAAGAAGTTAAAGATTAGCAGACTTACTCAGGAGTATGAGGCGTTCAAAATGAAGCCAAGTGAATCAGTCATTCAGATGTTTACAAGATTCTTGGATATTGTAAATCCTTTGTCTTCATTAGGCAAAGAATATAGTAACCATGAAAAGATTTGCAAACTTCTACGAGCTCTCACAAAGAACTGGATTCCAAAGATTACAACAATCGTTGAAGGAAACGACCTCTCAACAATATCTCTGGAAACACTCATGGGTAAGCTACTCACTCACGAGTTAGAACTTTATAACTTTGAACATGCTACACCAAAGGAGAAGTCAGAAAAGTCGATCGCTCTCAAAGCTCAACATAGAAGAACTGTCGAAGATGATTCTGACGACAGCGACTCTAACTCTGAAGATCAAGCTCTTCTGGTAAGAAAATTCAAAAAGTTCATGAGATTCAATAGGAGAACAAAATATAGCAATAGTAACAACAACGAGGAAGATCCTATTTGCTACGAATATAAGAAGAAAGGACATATGAAGAAAGATTGTCCAACAACATCATCATCAACAAGAAAAAGCAAAAAATATGACAAAGGCTACCTGAAGAGATCTATATCAAGGAAGTACGCCAATATAAGCATATGGCATGAAAGCGAAGCCAGCGATTTAGAAGATAAACAATCAGATGACGCTGCAAATGTATGCTTGATGGCTTGCGATCAAGTAATCACTAATCCTCTGTTTGATCCTTATGATGATTTTACCTTTGAGCAACTAAGAGAGACTTTCAGTGACCTGTTAAATGATTACAGAAAACTGCATAGTAAATATAAAACCTCTAAGAAGGTACTCAAAAAGTACAAAGGTGAGATAGGAAGACTTACCGACCAACTAGCTGATGTTAGAAATAATGACTCTTCTATTGAGTCTGGTGAGCTTTCATCTATGAAGCTGTTGTTACACGAAACTATCAAGTTATTCAAAGAAAAAGACCAAACTATTATCTAGTTAAGGGAAGACCTATCTAAGGAGAAAAAGAGTCTCCAGTGTGAATAAGTCAGAATAGAAACACTTACAACTGACTACACTAGATTATATGACACCTCCAAAAAGTTAGAAATTAGTTTAGAAAAACGACCTGAAGTTTCTGCTTCCTATTCTAATACGTGTCAATTACCAAATCATCGGAACACGCCCAAACCAAACACTGTCAGACCAAACCATACCAAACCTATAACCAAGATGACTAATAGGCATGCATCCTTCTATACTAGAAAACCAAAACCTACCAATCATGCACCTCACACTACTTTGAACACTCAACATGCAAAATGTTATTATTGTGGCCTCATTGGTCATATATCCTCTGTATGTAGAATCAGAAAGTTAGCAGATTTAAATATTTATGCATGGATACAAAAAACTAACTAGTCAGGACCCTACAGAAATGGGTACCAAGAGTTTCATCTGTAAATTATTTTGTAGGTGGAACGCCCTTCACATACTAGGAGCAAATGGATCCTCGACGGCGGTTGCTCACAGCACATGACCGATGATGCTTCATTATTTGCAACACTGTCGAAGAAGAATAAAGAAGGATATGTTTCCTTCGTTAATAATTTAAGAGGGTACATAATCGGTATCGGTGACATTAGTAAGGCTCTCTATCCTGTGATTAAAGATGTCTGTCTAGTTACCGAGTTAAAATATAATCTATTCAGCATAAGCCATTTAGCTGATCACGGTTATGGCATTAACTTCGTCAATGACAAATGTACTATAGTTGATAGTTCAACTGGTAGTACTATCTTTGAAGGTATCAGGGAAGACAACATATATATTTTCTATTTATTAAAAGATGCTAACAAAGCAGGTAGATGTTCGATGGCCAAAAGCATTGAGGGTCAACAATGGCATATGAGACTCGGTCATGCAAACATGGTTACAATTTCAAAACTATCTACAAAGAAGTTGGTACGCGGCTTACCGGACATATCTTTCAAGAAGGATACGGTATGTAGTGAATATGAAAAGAACAAAGCTACCGGATTTGCCTTTAAATCCAAGAACGTTATAAGTACCACTAGACTTCTACAATTGTTGCATATGGACTTATTTGGACCAAGTAGAATTGCTAGTGTAGGTGGTAAGTTATATGCATTTGTCATTGTAGATGAATTCTCTAGATATACATGGATATATTTTCTTGCATGCAAGAACGATGCATTGTCAAAATTTGTCACCTTTTACAAGAAAGTATAGAATGAAAAAGGTTTCATGATTACTCTCATTCGTAGTGATCATGGCGACAAATTTGAGAATGCAGAATTCAAGCAATTTTGTGACACACACGGTTATCTACATGAATTTTCTTGTCCTAGGACTCCACAACAAAATGGAGTTGTGGAACGTAAGAACATGACTCTATCTGAAATGGCTAGAGTAATGTTAAACCAGTTTAGTCTACCCAAATACTTTTGGACTGAAGCTGTCAATACAGCGTGTTATATTCTTAATAGGGTTCTAATTCGACCTATATCGAAGAAGACTCCCTATGAACTATGGTTTGATAGAACACCCACTGTTTTATATTTAAGATTTTTGGTTGTAAATGCTTTATTCTTAATACTAAAGACAATCTGTGTAAATTTAATGAAAAGGCCGATGAAGGTATATTTTTAGGTTATGCAGCAAAGAGCAAAGGGTACAGAGTCTTCAACAAAAGAACCATGATCATCGAAAAATTAATTAGTGTCAAGTTTGATGAGCTAAATCAACACTTAGACGATGACGACAATGAAGACGTGATTACACCAAGTACAGCTACTACAAAACCTTCACACAAAGATGCAGAACTTTCAAGCTAAGAAGCTGGAACTATCAATCCTGAGGATATGCCAAAAGAGATGAGGTTCTTGGCAGATCATCCAAAGGACTTGGTAATTGGTGAGATTACCAAGGGTATAAGTACTCGTTCCATTAATAAAGATATAGCTTCTTGTGTTGCTTTTATTTCACAGCTTGAACCCAAAAATATTGAAGAAGCATGTAGTGATAATGTTTGGTTAGACGTTATACTAGAGGAATTAAACCAATTCAAATGGAATCAAGTTTGGGAACTTGTTCTCAAGCCCACTGATCATCCGGTCATTGGCACCCGTTGGGTATTCCGAAATAAACTGAACGAGAATGGTTTAGTAACTCGTAATAAGGCTCGACTCGTAGCTCAAGGATACAATCAAGAAGAAGGTATCGACTACGATAAGACTTATGCCCCAGTTGCGAGATTAGAATCCATTCGCATGTTATGTGCATTTGCATGTTTTCATAATTTCAAGTTATTTCAAATGGATGTCGAAAGCCTATTTTTGAATGGTTTTATAAAAGAAGAAGTTTATGTAGCTCAACCTCCAGGTTTTACTGATTTCAAAAATTCTGATTATGTTTTCAAGTTGAAGAAAGTCTTATGGTTTGAAACAAGCCCCTCGAGCTTGGTACGATCGTCTAAGCTCTTTTCTACTTGACAACAGTTTTTCAAAGGGAAAGGTTGACACTATATTATTTATAAAGTCTTTGAATAACAATATTCTTTTGATTCAAGTCTATGTATATGATATTATTTTTGGATCTACTGATGAATCTCTTTGTCAAGAATTTTTAAAGTGTATGCAGAATGAGTTTGAGATGAGTATTATGGGAGAGCTAAAATTCTTTCTCAGACTGCAAATCAAACAAACCAACAATGGGACGTTCATAAATCAAGCAAAATACACAAAGGATCTATTAAAAAAGTTCGACCTGGAAGCAGTCAAACCACTTAGCACTCCAATGGCGACTTCAACCAAGCTTGATATTGATGAACAAGGCAAACCCGTCGACATACGTAAGTATCGAGGTATGATCGTTAGCTTATTGTATTTAACTGCTAGTCGACCAGACATTATGTTTAGCGTTTGCTTGTGTGCACGTTTTCAAACCAATCCCAAGGAATTACATCTTTGCGCAGTTAAGCGTATCTTCCTATACCTTAAAGGCACTTCTTCTGTCGGCTTATGGTATCCCAAAACCATGTTATTTGACCTAACCGGTTATTCTAATGCTGATTTTATCGGATGCAAAGTAGATAGAAAAAGTACCAGCGGCACATGTCATTTCCTAGGAAAAGCTCTAGTCTTTTGGTTTAGCAAAAAGCAAAATTCTGTCGCATTATCAACAACCGAGGTTGAGTATATCATCGCAGGACGTTGTTGTGCACAAATTTTGTGGATGAAGCCAACTTTAGAAGACAATGGATTGTATTTTACACACATACCCATTTTCTGTGATAACACTAGTTCTATTAATTTGACTAAGAATCCAGTATGTCACTCTCGTACTAAGCATATTGAGATTTGACATCACTTTCTTAGAGATTATGAACAAAATGGAGATATAGACCTTGTATACATAGACACACAGAATCAATTGGCTGACAAACTCATAAAATCTCTAGCAGAAGATCGTTTCAATTATTTACGTCGAGAGTTAGAAATTTTAGATGTCAATAATATTAATTAATTTTGTTTTATTAATTAATTTATTCAATAATCAATAAACTGTTTTCGAGACAAGCCTAAAAAGAGTCTGTCTGTCACTACGACTACGGTCGAAGCGAACCGGTATTTAAGATTTCCTCGGTGAACCTCCGTTAGCTTGGACAGTACTCATACAAATAATCTGAAACATATACTGAGTAAAGAATATTAATTTATAAAATAATATTAATTATATTATTTGAAATTTGAAATTACTAAACATTGATTAAATATTTGAAATGAATTGATGAAAAAAATATGGCCTACAATTTTTTTTATACATCAAGGACAACCCTTGGCGAATTCGGCCCGTGTTCGGTCCGAATTCGGCCACAGTTCGACTGGGCGTATATATATTTCAGTCAGAACCCGAGGCCCCCTTCTTCTTCATCTCTTCCAAACCTCATCTAACAGCAGCAGTCGTCCGAAACCCTAGTTTTTCTCCACCTCCTTCCTTCCATTCTACTGGAGATCTTTATCCAAAATTTGGATTCGTGCGGAGAATCGCGTCCTCTATAACATACTTGATTCTCAGAAGGTATAATTCCTTCTCTCCTCCACTTTAAAATTTTTAGGGCTTCTAGTTTTTGGGATAGATTGCCTAAGAGATTCAATCCTTTCAAGAGGAAGAAGACCCATGCCAGTGAAGATGCATCATCTTCAGATCTGAACACGGATTCCCTCTTTTCTTCGGTCCAATCGGATGACGGTGCATCGGACGAGTTTTAATTCAAAACTCTCGACCAAGCATTACTTTGGTATGCTGATTTTATTATGCGTAAGATATATACCGGATCTTCGATTAAGTGGTCTGTATTGCCTGACTACCGTCCCTACTTTGAGGCATTAGGGTTACATCATTTTGCTACTTTATAATTCCCTATCGCCACTAATGCCATTAGACTATTTTATTATAACTTCATGTTAGACACTTTTACCGTGAGACCTCGTGTTGGCGGGATAGATATCGAGTTCAATGATAAATTGCTAGCGAAAATTCTTGGTCTTCCAAACGAAGGTGCCCTGCTCGATGACATCACTGACTTTGATTTCCCCGAAGGCACGACTCTTGTAAGTTTCAAGAATGAGCTTTGTGCACCCGCAGGTACTCGTCCTAGAAAGTTCAAGGCTAATAACTTGAACTTGTTTAACTACGAGTTACATCGCATCATCTATTCCACTCTGCTTCCCAAATCTACTTCCAAAGATGATGTCACTGCACTCGAACTTTCGGCTTTATATCACATTCTTAAGGGGATTCTTTTTTTTGCCCCTAAGACTATCATTCAGATGATGGGTAGATGTCACGGAAGAGACCGCAACCTCTCTTATGCGATAATTATTCCATGCATCTTTCGGCGTTTTGACATAGACTTATCCACTTGTACTATGGACACTGAGCCCAGGTTCCTCAAGCTTTCTCGTCGCAGCATTGCCACTGCTCCTCCACCTCCTGCACCTGCTCCTACTGAGCCTGCTCCTACTGTACCTGGTCCTCCTTAGTCGTACCCTATGACCTTTGAGGGTATTCACCAGCACCTATCAGATTTGCAGACATTCTTTGTTGACACTTCCAGGGAACATGAGTTCTGTGACATGACTCGGTTCTAGGCTATTGCCAACTCCTTTGTCGATCTTCGATTTGTACAAGACGGGTCACTCTGCGAGCTCTCTTCCTAGAGACCCTTCTGTATCTGGCTGCCGTATTGATGACAAGGCAGTCCACTCTCTGTTCCAGCCAGGGAATGCTTATGATTAGTATCGTACTTCTGGTGCTACTTTATAAACCTCTGGGGCTGGCACTTCTGGAGCTGGTCCATCTGGACATGCTGGCACTCCAACAGATGACGATGAGGATGAGGATGACTTTTGAGTTGTTACTTTTTGAGCCTGATGACTTTGTCTTATATTTACTTGGAAATGCTCCGACATTCCAAGATAGTATCAGTACTCTTTTTATTTGGATATGATTTGTGACTTTTGATGGACATGTTTTATGCCTCAGTTTAGCATATTACTTAGTTTAGTTTATTATTCAGTTTAGCACTTTATTTGATTCAGCTTTATTATAGCATTATTTTTTTATGCTTCCATATAAACTGCCTGTGACAAATATTATTTGTTTATCTTATTTTTGTCTGTGATGTTTATACCATGCCTGTGTTGAATGTCTTTATTCTTTTTTTTTGTTTCTTCACTGATTGTTACTTATGCATTTATTACGGGGGAGCTTTCTCTTTTACAATTATTTTGCTAAGTGACAACGGGGGAGAAATAAAGTTTTAACATCTTCATGAATATAGGTTATGAACAATTTTTTATTTTATATCTCGGTACATTCGGTACACTTTTGAATTGATCAGGATCAAAGATGTTTTATCGGTCAAGGTTTGTCAATTATCAAAATAGGGGAGATTGTTGGTCCATTGGTCATGGTCAAACCTGATTTTAATAATTGATCAAACTCTATCTCGATATACGAATCAATTCAGATGATTACTAAGACGTTTTGGACACTAATCAAGATTGAATATCTACTCAGTTCAAGACTCAGTTGAAGACCGAAGATCTGTTTGCCACTGCATAATTTTTATTTTTATTGAGTCTAGGAATACTTTGTACACCAAGTCGTACTAGCAAATAGGCTATCCGAAATCATTTTTCAAAACTGACCTATCTTTTTAAAATGACCTATTTTTTTGAAAACATCTACTTTTACAAAAGCTTCTGAAGGATTTTCAAAAAGCCAAAAACTATTTTCACAAAATCAACCTGACCAAACCCTGACAGAACTCGGCCAGAGTTCGGCCAAGGTAAACGTTATGTGAATATTTAATTTTGAACATAGTCTTCCTTCAGTTGCGGTTGGTTAAAAAGTGTTCTGTCCGAATTCTGTCCGAATTCTGTCAGAGATCTGTCTTTGGAAATACTATAAATAGAGAGGAATTTTGATCATTTTGACACACCAATTCACTTTTATCTTCTCTTTTATAAAGCTTACATTTCTTCCGAAGAGTTTTCCAAAGCTTCTATTTTCAAATCCCAAGCAGTTACAATTCTCTCGTAAATTTGTCGGTACAGTGCGGTCTAGAAAATTTTAGAGAAATTGTAATCAGAGGCTTGATTGAAGAATGACTCTTCAAAACTGAAGTTGGTCGAGTTCTTCGTATCAAAGCTCGCGTCTGTAGAAGTTGCAAGGACTTCATATGAAAACTTGTAGGATTTTTCAATAGTGGATTTAACTGGTAACTAGAGTTCTTCCGACTGGACTAGTCCTCACAAGACGGAAACCAGTATAAATCTCTATGTTTGCGTTTGCCTTCTGATCACTCTTTTCATTACAGTTATTTACTTTGTGATTATTATTACTTCTGTGATCTAACTGCTAGCAAGTTTTAATTAGCAATATTCTGCTGCCTACTCTATTCACCCCCATAGAGTATTTTGTTTTACGATTCCGTTCCTACATTTTTCTCTTATAGACCCACTTGCATCCAATGGCTTTTACACCAACGGGTGGTTCTACAAGCTCCCAGACTTGATTAAAATCCATAGATTCTATTTTATATATTATTGCTTTTTGCCAAGACTCTGCATCTTTATCTTGGAGTGCTTTATTGTAGGTACAGGGATCATAATCTTGTTCCTCAGGGACGAAGTCTGACGACTCTCCCAAGAACATATATCTATCAGGTTGTATCACAACACTCCTCAGGCACTATCGATTGTGGTGTAACATTTGTGACACATTGTGCAGTTATTTGTGGTTCATCCTCTTGTACTGTTGGTACTGAAGTACTTGGTGTCTCATCTCTCAGTTTTCTAGAACAACTCTACTTGTGGGTTTATGGTTCATCACATAGTCTTCCTCTAAGAATCGGGCATTGGTGCTAACAATGACCTTATGATCCTTAGGACTATAAAATAAACCTCCTTTCGTTCCTCTTGGATAGCCTACAAATATGCGTACTTCTATACGAGATTCCAACTTATCTACTATCCCAATCGGCACATGTGCTGGACTACCCCAAACGCGAACATATTTCAGACTAGACTTACACCCAATCCACAGCTCTGTGGGAGTAAGTGGTACTAACTTAGAAGGAACCAAGTTCAAAATATAAGCTGCAGTCTCTAAGGCATAAACACAAAATGAATCTGGTAAATCCGAATAACTCATCATTGATCTAACCATCTCCATAGGAGTTCTATTCCTTCTTTCGGCGACACCATTCTGCTGGGGCGTTCTAGGTGCAGTTGATCTAACTCATCATTGATCTAACTCATCATTGATCTAACCATCTCCATAAGAGTTCTATTCCTTCTTTCGGCTACACCATTCTGCTGGGGCGTTCCATTCTGCTGGGGCAATCCCAGCCTCTAATAAATAATCCCTAAACTCTCCAATGAGGTATTCGCCACCACGATCTGATCATAATGACTTGATACATTTTCCATGACGTATCTCCGTTTCAGTCTTGTACTCTTTAAATTTCTTAAAGTACTCAGACTTACGGCGCATCATATAAATGTATCCATACCTTGAATAATCGTCAATAAATATGACAAAATATTTAAAGCCACCTCTAGCTTGGATAGTCATGGGTCTACACAAATCAGAATGAACCAATTCCAACCATCTTTGGCCCTATACCCCTTTGCCGTAAAAGGCCTTTTGGTCATTTTATCTTCCAAGCAGGATTCATAGGCTGGTAGTGCCTCAACTTCCAATTAACTCAAAGGTCCATCTTCAACCAGTCTTTGAATCCTTCTTAGGTTAATATACCCCAATCGCAAGTGCCAAAGATATGTTTGGTTCATACAAGAAGGTTTTTTTCTCTTATTTAAGTTAGATGACATATTATTCATTTCCATAAGTTGCTTTGTGGGCGAAATAGGATTAATGACATACAGATTATCAACCAATGCACCAGAACAGATAAAATGTTTATTCTTTCTAATAACAATATTGTCATTAAAATAAACTGAATATCCATCCTTAACTAACATAGAAACACAAACTAAATTCCTTCTAAGTGAAGATGCATAATGACAATCTCTCAATGTCAAAGACTTATTTCTACCAAAAGATAAAGTAACATCGCCTAATGCAACGACCGATACTTTTGTAGCATCACCCATGAACAAGCATTCTCACCATCACTGAGCCGTCTGGTTTCCTGGAACCCCTCCAATGTATTGTAGACATGATTAGTGGCTCTTGTATCTACACACCAGGTGTCGGTAGATAACACTGCTAAAAAAGTTTCAACAACTAGTAAATGAGATATACCTTCTTTGTTTCCTTGTTTGAGAAGTAGACAATCAGTCTTCCAATGTCCTGACCCTTTGCACTTAAAATATTTGCCTTTCGGCTTTTTCACCGCGCCTTGAGGTCCCATGCCCTTCTTTGCTGAGTTTGCCTGTTTCTGAATGTTATTCTTCTTCTTCTTACCACATTTTGGCTTAGAAGTAGAAGCCATTTCAGAAACAAAAATATGAACACTCTGCCTAAAGAGAGATTCAGCATCCTGTAGCTCTTTGGCAAGTTCTGTCAAACTATACAACCATTTGTTAATGTTGTAATTAAGGCAGAAATTGTCAAAACTTTTAGGCAGTCCCGATAATGATATCGACCTGGGATTCCCCATCGATTTCAGCTCCAAGAATCTCCATCTCATTCAGATGACCCATCATCTTGAGAACATGATCCCTTAGTGGTGTACCCTCAGCAATTTTTGTATTCATCAACATTTCATAGCAAACTGCCTAGCTGCTCTACTCTGATGTCCGAAGAGTTTCTTGAGGTTATACATCATGTCATAAGATATGGCCATGACCGGATGCTGATGTTGCAGTACATTTGACATAGATGCTAGAATGTAACACCGTGCCATCTCATCTGCCGTTTTTCTCTTCTTATAAGCCTCTTTGACCTCTTCATCAGAGTTAGCATCAGGCTTAGGTAGGCATTCCTCAATAAGTACATATTTGTACTCCTCAGCAGTCAGAACAATGTCCAAATTACGTTTTCAGTCAATATAATTAGGTCCAGTAAGTTTGTTTTATTTAAGAATTACCATAAGTGGACTGAAAGAACCTATTTTTGAAATCCTGAGAATCACATATATAAAATTATGTAGGGCAAAAAAAACTTTTTGAATTAATTAAATATTGATTCCCTCAAAACAATAATAAGAAATTCACCAACACCTTGAACACCATGAATTTAGCATGCCACGATAGTGTGGACGTATACAAATTAAAATTTGTTCAAATAGGTTTTTGTTATTAATTTTACTATCATGTCAACATAACTTTATGAAAAATAAAATTAATATGTTGGTCTTGCTCTGGTCATACAAATAATAGCAGTGACTCCGATGGGGAGGATACCATTATTTGTATATAAGTGTATACCATTACATAATACTAAGTCCATTACCTTTTAATGAGTTCCTTCAGATGGAGAAGTGAACACATACTAGGTAACTTTCTACAATTATTCCTAAGGAAGTTTGTACTGGTGATCCATAATTATACTCATCCGATATGGAGGAAGGCACTAAAGCCAACGCGTAAGTATAATAACGTCACCTATAAACGAGTAATGGAGACCATAGGATTTATACTAAATAAATATCCTCTCCCATTTAGTTATTTAACAATGAGGGTTTTTCTACTAGTTGATATTATGTCAATGTTGTCCATTATTAATGTAGGCTTAGTTTTTCAAAAAAACATCCACACAATAACAAACATTCATAATCAGAAAAAGAAAAATGACAACAAATAAGAGAAAAATATCCAACTATTATGGTCATCTTTCCTGCTCCGTCCTCAACTATCTGAATCCAAAATCTAGCGCTGCACAGATCTACTCGGGGTTCGACCTCAACACAATCAAAAACATACATTGGACCATAGTAGTTGGATCTAAGATGCCAGCAAAATCGAGTTAGAACAGATCTACATCTACCGACTATTACACAATACAGGTTTTATTGGACAACATGGACATATCAATCAATACGCAGATCCAAAGTTGCCTTGATACCAATTGATGGAACTGGGACTCCCAGGACCCTTACTTTGGTGTGCGTATTGATCAATAGAAAGTTAAACAGATTTAATACGTATTCTAACACTTCATAGGCAAAAACTAGGGTTCACGAATTATACCTGCGGCGGAAAGAAGACAAGTAATTCCTGGCAATCTCGAGCGGACGATCCCAAGATCTTCTGCACGTATTCCTTCCTCGAGTTGGACGTCGTGTGGGCGACGATCTCCTAACTTTTTTTTTCTCCTTGGCAACCCTCTCTCTCTCCTTACTTGAATCACAAATTTAGAGAAAGCTTCAGATTTTTTATCAATCATCTGGCGGCCAGAGAATAGAGGATATATATAGGCTACGACAGGGACCATGAGGAAAAATTAGGGTTAGGCCTCCTAACGGATCTGGATATCCCGTGTTCAGCCCGAACACACAATCTAGGTCCATTAATAATAGCTCGGGTCACTAATGAGCTATAGTTGCACTACCTCCCTAATCCCAAATTATGTTTGCGGGCTCTTTTTATTATATGCTCGTTTGGCTCCCCATGTTAAGATATCGTATGTCCGTCGATCAAATTAAGTTACTGACAACTATATTGATTCGACATCTTTTATCCATAAGTAGTACCGTTCAACTTTATTTGTCATGTCGGATATAATCCACCTGCAGGGTTTACATGACAATCCTTATGAGCTCCTTAAGGGGACATCATCAACCCGATGTATCGGGACATGGATTCCATTTATAATCAATATCCTATCATACATACAATGTTATTACCCAATTCATAGAGGTTGTTGATCCATAATGAATCTCACTCTTTCATGAGTCAAAGTAATGCACAATGCATATACATATCTGTTATTATATCCGGATTAAGAGCACAAGCATCCATAATAACAGAGGTGTTTGTTCTCTTATGTAGTCAGTACAAAGAGAACAACCTTAAGTGGTCCTGTTCAATACACACAAAGTGTACTAGTGCAAACCTATAGTCAAGATAAACTAATACCAGATTACACTACAACCTTTCCAATAGATTGTCCAAGTCCATCTACGTTGTGAACTATTTATATACTCCATAGGGAACTGGAAATATGATCTTCTGTGTGACACCACACACCATATTATCTACAATATAGAATATCAGACATTTGTATTAACACTTGCAACAAATACAATATGCAAACATTTGCCCATATGATTCTCATTCAAAATTTAAGGAAATAAGGTTACTACAAAAGTGATGCATTTAGTATATAACCCTAACAGGTTCTACGGTCTAAAAGAAAGAAGGTTGTTGTCTCTAGAGGGAGAAAGAAGGTCACAGATGTGAGCGCCGGCTCACCTCCTCCCAGAAGCTCTTTCCGGCAGATCGGGAGAGGTGGAACAGCATCGCGGGCCGTTACCATTCGGGAGGTAGATCCCTTCCTAGACTTGATAACCGTTTTGGTCAAACTGTTAGAAGCTTTCTCACTATTGCATTTGTCCTTTGCGTAGGACCTTGAAGTCACGACTACGGCAGGTGCTTCTTTGTTTGAAGAGGTAGACATAACAACATTGTCCCCTGCTCATCCTCAACTGATGGATGAAGGTGGATCTTCTTCAGTTGTAAGGCTTGAGCAAAGGGATGATCAGGACGAAGGCCCAAACCATAATGGCAATCAGAAAGCCAGTCCCTCCTATAACATTTCTTTGGGGGATATGTCTACGATAGGAGCTATGATGAAGGATTCGGATGAAAATCAAGTCCAATCAGCTCACCCTCCTCTGGGTATGTCATTTTTGCACTTTTCTTTGGATAAGATTTTTTTTACTTCAATTTTGCGTACAACTTGTGAGGCTGACTTCCGTCGTATATTTCCTTATTGACAAGGAGAGGGAACAAGGCATGGAGGTTGCTCCAGATGCCGGGGCTAGATAGGAAGCTGTCCTTGGTTCTTCCAGTAAACCGGCATCGGTTACTGAAGAAGTTCTTGATCGGTCTGTTACAGCGGCCATTATTAAATCTGCATCGGGTCCAGCTGGGACCATGGAAGGCAAGCAGCCTGATGCTGCTTTGGCTGATGTTGACAGTGAGCGACCTGGGTCTGCTCTTATTTCCCCAGTTCCAGTTGATGCTGAGCTGGCATGAGGTATATGAAGAACAAATAGGCAACTCTAGAGGGGGTGAATAGAGTTTATGACAATAATGTCCAATTAAAAATTAAACTCTTTCACCAACAGTAAATAATCAGAGTAAATGCGGAAATAGTAAAGAGCGAGAAAGCATACGCAAACACAGCCGATTTTAACCTGATTTTTCTCGTGGAGGACTAGTCCAGGCCTGAGAACTTAGGTCAAGATTAAATCCAATATTTGTGAAATAGTATTTACATCCCGTGTCTTTTCTTCAGAAGAGCACGTCAACTTCTTACAGAGATCACAGTGGCGATGCTTGGAATTTTCTAAGCGACTTCTTGAACTCTTGCACAAACTCCTAACAGAAAAGTACTGAGCACTTTGAGGCTTAGAGAGCTTGTGGCTAGTAGATAAAAAGGGTATGGCTTGTATAAGGCTTTAGAGAGAAGAGAAGAGAAGATTGGATGATTGAAAATGGAAGAATTCATGGCCTATTTATAAGATATCAGATAGGCAGAATTCGTCCATAATTCTGGGTCAAATATTCAAAAATTTGGCCGTTGGACAACTTGCATCCAGCCAACACTAAAAATTAGGGTCCTGGATTTTAGGAGGCAGAGTTCGGCCCAAATTCTGTATGGAGGCAGAGTTCGATCCGAACTCTGTCTCCAGAGCACAGAACTGGTCCAATGGGTAAATGGGCTTATTTGGATTTTTATGGAGCTTTTGATTTGAGGTATGGGTATAGGTTAAGTCTCAAATTGCTCAGTACGAATCAGTTTACATATTTCTAAACTCAATAAAAGTGTAAAATACAGACTTAAAACATTTAACATAGTAGGTGCGAGCTGTCGTCCGTCTTGTACTAAGTTCATTCTTCATGTGTCGTATTGAAATATTACAAGTATCTTGTTGTCAATTGTATCAATATTTGGTTGATAGTGATTTTGTGTCAATAATCTCCCCATTATTGATAATTGACAAAATAATATTTGTATATTCAATATTCATACCTGGATACATTAAAGAGCAGTAGCGTAGCTCCCCCGTAATCAGTACAGAGCTATCAATAGCTCCCCCGTAAACATTGCTCTGTTCCTGTTGTCCTGATATAAACATTTTTTCCCAATACACAGATACACAATGATATGATGATGAATATAGCAAAAATATTTCTCCCCCTTTTGGCATTTATCAAACAACCAGAAATAATGACTGGCAAGCACCCGAAAAATAATAATAATAAACTGCATAAACTGATAAACGACAGAATAAAATGTCTCAAGAGTCACATAAAAAGTTCTAATACAACCAAAGAGCAGAATAAAAACAACTACATCAACTAGAAATGCAGAAAAACATAAACTACGATCCTCAGCAGCAGCAGCAAGTAGAAATCCACATCTATCATCGAACTCGTGAAGGCCCAGCGTTGTCGAATGGATCAGTAAAGGAACGACGAGGGTCCATGAAAGCCTCATCCGGATCCAGGTAGCGAATAACCCAAGCGTTATCGATAAAGTATCCATCACGAGCAGGGTCCCACTCCATAGGAATAGGCATAGAAGGATGCCGGGACATAGAGTACCGAATATCGTGCAGTGAGTTGCTGATGTCACTCATCTGCAGGGTGGTCCGGTAGTCAAGCTGAGTCCAGCGATCATCCTCTAAAGTGAATCGATCGCATAGCATAGTCTGTAGTGACTAAAGAGTAGCAGGAGGAGGATACACATCCTGTCCAAGAGGAGCTGCGTCGGGCTCATCGTCATAGTGCTCATATACAGCAGGTGAGCCAACTGCTGCCTGAAGCCGCCGTGCCTTAGAGAGGAATGCAGGGGCAGGTAGGAATTGGCACTGATCAAGAGGTACACAAAAGGCACGAAAGATCGTAGGAAGATAAAAAGCGTAAACCAAGGATCTTGGCTTCTTCCTAGCATTAATCATCCAGTCCATCATGGTATGTGGAAGATTAAAAGGAACATAAAAATGGAGGTGGTACAAAGCAGAGATTTCAAAGTATGTAACCTCATCAGTTGATCCTGTATTGGGCAGAATCGTGTTAAAAATAATGCGATGAAGTTCATAAAAGTAAGGATTGAGAAACTTGGCGAAAAGCTTGCGAGGACGTGTGTTAGGACTACACAAATCGTCCTTAAAGCTTTCTAGGGATGACCCATCGGGGAATTGGAACATGCGAGCTTCAACAAGTTTCTTCCATGAGTTTGGCTCCGGAATTTCAAGGTATTCGGCCAAGTCAAAATCATCAAAAGAAATATCAATGCCCGCAACACGTGAAAATAGATGTGTATCATTGTGAGTAAGGTTGCAATAAAATATTTGGATGGCATTGAGATATATAACCGAATTGGTAGTGACAAGTTCATCAAGACATAGATCATGAAATAATGAATCATATTGTAAAAAGATAGTGAAATTTATAGGATGACCCGCATACACAGGACGTGATCGAAAATCACTAAACCACTCATTGGAAGCGTCAAGTGATACAAATATCCGGTTATCGTACGTGTTGGGGTCAAGTGGACGAGGTGGGTTGAACAACAGGTGAATAGGTTGTTTATTAGGTTGTTCAACGGATTGTTCAACACGAGGAGGAGCATTCGAAGAGGACGTACCCTCGGTTCGAAGTCTCTTCCCTCTATTGAACAACTTCGGAGCCATGAAATAATGAAAAAAATTTAAGGAAATTTAGATGGAGAGAAGTGTGAAAATATACCTTAATTTGTTGATGAAAGATGAAAGAGAATGGTGAGAGAATCCTTCTTCTTGAATTTTGAGAAGAAAGATGCACTAGGATTGAAGAACTAGGGTTAGGGTTTGAAGAGAAGTAGTTTGGAGAAGTATATAAGGTGGCAATGGAGGAGAAAGAAGAGGAGTACCTGGTTTTAAGTGTAAGGGCTCGAATGGTCGGAACAATTTTGGACCATTGGATCAAAATTTGATCAGCGGCTGAACCTGCGTTCGGTTCAGGAAGGACCAGACCGAATTCAGCCCAAACTCTGGGTTAGGCAGAGTTCGGCCCGAATTCTGGTTTTTGTAGCCAGAACAAAAATCAGGCTAAAAAGAAGTTTGATCAAATAAGTGAGATTAAAAGGAATACGATAATGAATAGATGCATATAGAAAAATAAAAAAACCAAGTAGAGAATAGCAAAAAGTCAACGCTGAATCAAAGTAAAGTTTGAAATTTTGAATTTTAGCATGTGATAAATAAAAGTATACCATGTAATAAATAAGAAATTATGCCACAATTTAATATTTTGAAGCTGCCATGGGGTAGCTGCAGGGGCCGGATCCCAGCTAGCAGTAGTCCTGAGGACTAGTACACCGTGTTGCTTAGGCTTTTATGCCTTGTTGTCAGAAGGAACCTTTCGGCTTGTACCCGTAGCAATTTCATCATAAAGAATCAAGACATAATCGATATTTACGCAGGTTACTTTAATGAATGACAACTTTATCCAAAATTCCTAGTTCACGATAAAGAAAGTTGAAACGCTCTTCGGATAGTGGTTTTGTAAAGAAATTTGCTAGCTGATGATCAGTGTCAATAAATTCTAAGTTAATAGTGCATTTTGCTAGTGATCACGCAAAAAATGGTGACGTATTTCAATGTGCTTCGTGCGTGAGTGACATATGGGGTTCTTGTAAGATTTATAGCACTAGTATTGTCATTAAAAATAGGGATGTACATAAAAGATAAGTTATAGTCTTCAAGGGTTTGCTTCATCCATAGAATTTGTGCACAACAACGACCAGCTGCGATATATTCAGCTTCTGTTGTGGATAGTGCGATAGAATTCTGCTTCTTGCTAAACCAAGAGACTAGAGCCTTTCCTAATAAATGACACGTGCCGCTCGTACTTTTACGGTCGACCTTGTATCCGACGAAATCAGTATCAGAGTAACTAATAAGGTCGAATGATGTTGATTTGGGATGCCATAGGCCCACTGTAACCGTACCCTTAAGGTATCGAAAGATACGCTTAACAGCAGACATGTGTGATTCCTTAGGATTAGCTTGATATCTAGCACACAGACAAATGCTAAACATAATATCAGGACGACTAGCAGTTAAATACTGTAGACTGCCTATTATACCTCGATACTTACGTTGATCCACAGGTTTGCCGCTTTCATCTGGTTCTAGTTTAGTTGTAGTAGCTATTGGAGTGCCGATTGGTTTGACGTTGTCAAGGTCAAATTTCTTCAGCATGTCCTTTGTATAGTTCGACTGACAGATGAAAGTTCCATTTGATGTTTGTTTGACTTGCAGTCCAAGAAAGTAATTAAGCTCCCCCATCATGCTCATCTCAAACTCGGTCTGCATACACTTGGCAAAATCTTGACAGAGAGTTTCATCAGTAGAACCAAATATAATATCATCAACATAAATTTGCACTAAGAGAATAGTGTCTTTGAAAGATTTTATAAAAAGTGTAGTGTCAACTTTCCCTTTTGAAAAACCTTTTTCAAGCAAGAAATTGCTTAGCCGTTCATACCAAGCTCTAGGGGCTTGTTTGAGGCCATATAGCGCTTTCTTGAGCTTGAAAACATGGTCGAGAAATTTATGATTTTTAAAACCAGAGGGTTGTTTTACAAAAACTTTCTCCTTAATAAATCCATTCAAGAAAGCAATTTTAACATCCATTTGAAACAATTTGAAATTTTGAAAGTTAGCAAATGCGCAAAGCATCCGAATGGATTCCAATCTCGCAACAGGAGCATACGTCTCATCGTAGTTGATACCTTCCTCTTAGTTGTATCCTTGAGCTACTAGACGAGCTTTGTTGCGTGTAACTGAACCATCTTCATTTACTTTGTTTCGAAAAACCCATTTAGTACCAATAATCGAGTGATTTATCGGCCTAGGAACAAGTTTCCAAACTTGGCTCCTCTCGAATTGGTTGAGTTCTACTTGCATGGCAGAAATCCAAAATTCATCATTAAAAGCTTCTAAAATGTTTTTCGGCTCAATTTGTGAAATGAAGGCAGTACTAGCAATGGAGTCTCTTAATGATGATCTAGTACTTACTCTGCGTGAATCCTCACCTATAACCAAATTTTCTGGATGTGACGGCTTGAAAGAGAATTTCTTTGGCAAGCCCTCCAGAGAATTGGTTTCAGTGGTGGTATTCATCGGAGTAGAAGTTGATGTCTCAACATCATCATCAAGAGTAGTTGCTGCATTGTTATCCTCATCAAAAGTCACATTGGTAGATTCTTCCACAATTAATGAGCATTTGTTGAATACTCTATATCCCTTGCTCTTGGCAGCATAGCTAAAGAAAATACCATCGTCAGCTTTGGCATCAAATTTGCCTAAGTTGTCTTTGGTGTTAAGGATAAAATATCGACAACAAAAAAATCTAAAATATGAAACGTTTGGAGTTCTTCCAAACCAAAGCTCATAGGGTGTTTTTTTCGCAATAGTACGAATAAGCACCCTATTTAAAATATGACACGCTGTACTGACAGCTTCAGCCCAAAAATATTTTGGAAGTGAGAATTTATTCAACATGACTCTAGCCATATCACCAAGAGTCCTATTCTTCCGCTCCACAACACCATTTTGTTGAGGAGTTCTTGGACACAAAAACTTATGATCAAAACCATTTAAATCACAAAACTGTTTAAAATCAGTATTTTCGAATTCGCCTTCATGATCACTTCGGATTCGAGTAATCATGTAGCCTTTTTTGTTTTGAACCTTTTTAGCAAAAATTTTGAAAACTGAAATGGCATCACTTTTGTTTGTAAGAAAGAAAACCCAAGTAAATCTAGAAAAGTCATCTACTATAACAAAAGCGTAGAGTTTTTCACCAAGACTGGCTACTCTACTGGGACCAAATAAATCTATATGAAGTAATTGTAAGGGTCTAGTAGTACTTACAGAGTTTATGGAATGAAATGAGGACTTGGTTGCCTTATTCAACTCATATTCGGCACATACCGTGTCCTTTTTGAATGTGATGTCGGGCAAGCCTCTGACTAGCTTTTTAGTCGATAGCCTGGATATAGTATCCATATTGGCATGACCAAGACGCTGGTGCCATAGTAAACTTTTATCCTTATGAGCGTAGAGACATCTTCCTGTACTGTTAGTATCTCTAGATACATAGAAAATGTAAATGTTATTCTCCCTTCAAAAACGATGTTTCCTGTTGACCTATCATAAATGTAGCATTTATTTTGTCCAAAATTAATATCATATCCATGATCAGCACGATGACTTATGCTGAGCAGGTTATGCTTTAACTCGGTCACTAGGCAGACATCCTTTATTACAGGAGAAGGAGGATGACCAATAGTACCATTACCAATAATATACCCTTTTAGGTTGTTGTCGAAGGATACATACCCTTTCCTCTTCATTGATAGTGATGCAAAAAGATTTACGTCTCCCGTCATATGTCGCGAGCATCCACTATCGAGAATCCACTTACTCTTAGTTAAGGAGGAAAGGTCCACCTACATCAAGAGTAGATGTGACCTTTGGTACCCAAGTTCTTGAGGGTCCTGAAAAGTTAGTTTTCGGCAACCATGCATATATGTTTCTATCTACTAATCTTCTAACTCTATATTGTGGTAAGATGTATCCATGTAATCCACAATAAGTACAAATAACATTCCTATTTATGTTAGGAGCATGTTGATGATGTCTATATGTAGAGTGGTGTGGAGTAGCATGATGATGATGTCTCTATGTAGCATGGTAAGAGTGGTGTGGAGCAGCATGATGATGGCTATATGTGGCTGCAGGGTGATGTTTATATCCATATGCAGTATAGTGGTGATTTTGTTTATGTGCAACATAGTGATAATTGTATCTATGTGTAGCATGGTGATTATGTGTCATATAAGAATTATTTCTAAGTACATGTGGTTTGTGTGCTTTATGAAAGTGAGTGTACATATAAGCATGATTACGTGCTGCAGGTGGATGACGTGTTTGACTAGTATGTGTAGTATTGTGCTTTTTGTATGTCTCATGTGATTGGGTTTGAGGTTGAGCAACCTTTTTTCCCAATCTAGTCTCTAATTTCTTAGAGACAGCCTGCAGTTCATTAATCTTAGTATTCAAACCATAAATCCTAGTGATAGAGATCTTGTGTCTATTCTTTTCTTCAGCAATCTCAGTGTTGAGTGCTGTGATCTCTTGTGTTTGCTTTTCAATATATGCTTCGGCATCATGTAGGCTTATTTTAAGCTTAGACACCTCATTTGTGACTTCCGTGGGTGAAGTGTCTCTAATATTATCTAGCAATGAAGAGAGTCTTTGAATCTCGACTTCATAACTTTTGATCTTCTCCTTGGCATTTTTATATTTACTAATGACTTTCTTGTGGTCATTGAGTAAATCATTGAATGCATCGCCATGGGTGTCTCAGCCGCATGGCCATCTGAACCGCATGGTCGTTCCAGCCGCATGGCCATCTGAACCGCATGGGCTCCTTGCCACGTCTTCATGCCATGTGTGCAAATATTTTGCATTGATTACCCTTGATTTGCTGTCAGATTCAAGGCCGCTTTTTGGGGCAGGATCCCACAAGTTTAGCCTTAAATAATCAAATCGCCTTGATAACCGAAGAGTCGGTTATTTTGCACATGAATCGATGCATCAGTCCATTTGGGTTCTGCCTATAAATAGCAGGGCGTTTGGGAAAGACTTTTTTTACTTTCTGCTATTGCCCTAGCTCTTTTGTCTTTGTCCTCCTTCTCCGATCACAGTAATGGCTCCCAAGAAGACTATTGCGGCGAAGAAGGCAGCGTCTTCATCGGCGGCGAAGGGTAAGAAAGCTGTTTCTGCGGCGACGAATGTGGCAGCTCCTCCGCTAGCTGACGTGCCCGTAGTTCATCCCGACGTCCACCCTGCTATCGATGGTAAGGATCTTTGCGTGAGTTTAGAACCCTAATTGTCATGGCTACGTCACATATTTTATGTGCGAGCCTTCATCTTCATGTGTGCCGTATGTACATCTCATGGTCAAGCTGCGAGCCGCATGCACACCTCGTCAACGAAGCCGCATAGGCTGCGCTGAGCCGCATAGACTCGTACGAATTTGTTTGTCACGTGAACAGCGTGAGCTTATCCAAACTCTGAGAGCCATATAAGAGTGCTGCCGCATGAACCTTCGCTGAACGGAGCCGCATAAGTGTTTTTCTGAGTTGAGCCGCATGAGGCTCTATTAAGTTGGAGCCGCATAAGCTCAAAAACACCCATCGGTTGTCCATATTTTTGACTTATTTTCTTTTGTCTTCTTTTTTCAGTGAATTTTCCAGTTAACGCTGCGGGGGGACCTCTAGTGGGTCGTGCTCAGGCCGCTATAGGCTATAGGTACGATCAAATAGTTTGGTATGTGGCAGACCAGCTTCCTAGTGATGAGCCTTTGATGAGGATAAATGCTCTCAAGAACCAACCCTTCCACTTCCTATGTGCCATGATGAATTCAAGAAAATTGGAAGGAGAATACCTGAAACCTGCATTCTTCTTTGGAGACGCTTTGACTGTAAAGAATAGTCAAGTTCTGGATATATCGAAGAACTGGAGCTTCATCTCTAACGGGATTGCGATCCGCATCCCTCAAATGGAGCGTCACTTCCTACTATCTTGGTTCAATATGTTCCCGCTGGACAGGAAGATGGAAGAGTCTTTGACTCCTACCAGGAATGGGATGTTTGTGGGCGACATCCATTACAACAACAGTATGAAGTCAGTGTATGCGGGTATGGTGCATGCCAGCCGTTATGTAATGGGATTGGCACCAGGTGCTTTCTTGAATGTGCCGGGCCCCAATTTTATGTTTTCTTCAGCCGATACCTTCCTAAACCAACTTGCTCGGAAAGGCTCATATCCAATCGGCCGGTTGGCACTCCCAAGTTGGATACACCCCATCCCCTCATGGATCAATCTGTCTATATGGATCTCACGAAAGTAGGAGACTTTTCTGCGTGAGATTGGTCTTTATCACGATATTCGGGGTACCAGCCACGGCTTACCTGTAAACAAGAAGCTATTCATGGCTTTGCTGGAGATGTACAACTGCCGTACGAGAACCTTCTATACCCCTGTAGGGGAAATAGGGCTGGCACTCCATGAGATGCATGCGATTTCCAAACTTCCTTGGGGGGATGAAGCTTTTGAAGCATACACTCCTACGAATGAGGAGTTCGAAGAGTTGAAAGGACGATATCCGGGATTCGTGGCTACTTATCAGGAAATATTATGCCACTATAGTACGTACCAGCAGATAGCCAAGAAGGAAAGAAGCTCGGAAGGGAATGCTCCTTATACTAAGGACTAGGTAAGCTATCTCTTTTCGACGGGAGCCTCAGGCTGAGTTACTTCCTAAAGTTCTCAATCCCGGGAGGTGGTTTAGGCTTTGATGTCGTCGACAAGGAGGGTGGCCTCCACCAGCGACAGATTTGGAAGTAAGATTGACTCTTTTTATTATTTTTATCAGGATACCCAAGAGCTGTCAGAGAATGCGCTCCTAGCAGGATTTTTGATGGTATGGCTGCGGAATTGCGTCGTCTCAGGAGGAGCTGGTTCTATTGAAAGGATCAGCCGTAATTTTATTCTTCCTGCTGTGAAGCTAGTTTTTAGAGTGAAACTAGCTCTTCTCCCGGCCATGGTGTGCAACATACACCGTGGCCTCCGTACTTTTACGTCCAAGGTCATCGCCCACGAGGTGACAAAGGACTTTGAAAGGACTGAGCTGCCCTATCATTATCTGATGGGGTGGCTATTAATGCACTTCCGGTCTTTGATGAGACCGGGTTCTGAAGACGGCGTGATTGCTGATAACGCTTTTATCTTTCATTATCGCAACGAGTCTTGGGAGTATGATACCATACGTTCCTGTCGGATGGCGCTGGCGAGAGCAGATAGGTACAATTTTTTCGTATACATCCCTCGTTTCACTACTGAGAAAATAGCGGGCGTTCACCTCGACGGTATTGGTCCTCCTCAACTTCTAGACGGCCAGATGCTCTTGTGGTTGCGTAACATCCTCCCTGCCCACCTGGTATACCGTAATCGTAATACCGTCTTCCTGGAACCTTACCTACCTAGCAGGTTTGCTCGTCAGTTTGGATACAGCCAACTTTTTCTGGATAGTCCCAACTCTTGTCTGGGTTTTGAAGGTAGCCTCCTTGACGGCATCAGGGCCTGGCATTACTATAATATATTCCATACCCGTGCCACTTTCTCGGTTCCTGCCATTGAGGCGTCGGTAGAGATTTTGTATATGGCAGCCTTGTACCATGTCATGGCGAACAAGCTCCCTATTGGTTTTAGCCCGGATACGAGTTTTATCGTTGGTACTGGCTTGGATGAGAAGCCCTAAGGGGCCAATACGAGGAAGAAGAAGAATAGAGTCGAAGTGCTAGACTCAGACTCCACTACTGTGGATGATGAGGACGAAGAGCGTGATGCAGATGACTCTTCCTTCCCGGTGGAAGATGTTGGGGCGGATCTGTCGCCTGTCGCACCTGGTTCTGTACGGAAGCATAGCAGACAAATTTCCCCCATTGGCGGTATTCTTTACTCCCAAAAATTGGCTGCGACCAGACGTCGCAGGCTAACTATAAGGGAGAGAAGCGAGGAGGTCGACGTAGCTTTGGAGGTAAAGCGAATTACTACCATTTTTATTCAGTTCCTTGTTTCCTCCAGTTTGATCTTTAATCATTTTTTTCCCTTCCGTAGGTGTCAGAAGAAGAGGAATCTCAAGTCGTCGGGGTCATGACTCAAGATGACGAGGGTTCCGACAGACCTATCCCCAAAATTACGAAATTTCATCAAAACGATGCTGATAGAATCGTACCTCCCTCTGGGCTGGCTGGGACAGAAGGGCCATCGAAATTTAACTTGAAGGTCGCAGGTGAGGAGAACACATCGGCTGCGAGCGAGTTACCCCCTCCATGCTCCTCCCCTGGTAAGATAAGCCAAATTTTAACTTACGAGGAGGCCTATCTGCTCTATCATCACGTCCTTTGGGTTACGTCGATTGATGGTTCCTCTGGACATACAGGTCCTGCCTCTCCAGTGCCGATGATGGACATTGTTGAGACAGGCTCTGCCGAAGGGGCATTAGCGGAGAGGAGCGTACCTCCTCCCCTTCCGGTTCGTCTTGAGGGGCCTCCCGCTGTCTCGAGTTCGGAAAGTCAAGTGGTGGGATAGCCGGGGCAGGGGACAATGGTCCTTGCATCTTCTTCTGCTCAGGTGGCTCCGAGAGTCGACCTCTCTGTCCTGCCAAGCGTACAGGCTCTTCGAGTGGCGGAGAAAGAGTTAGCTACTGTCCGTGCATCGTTTCGCTCGGAATTTGTCCCCTTGGTGGTAAGTTCTAGCGCAACTCCTTCGACGTTGCCGACCACGCTTCCTTTGACGCCGTCCTCTACAGAGGTTCTGGACGAAGCATTACAGGACGTGGTTAGCAGCTTTTATCGTCACCAGAAGAGGGGGATAGTGGCTGCTGTGGAAAGAGGGACCTCTTTTGCCTTGGCCCGGCAATGCGTCCAGGGTCATATTGATATCTTTAAGACTCTTCTCGGTGGGACAGGGGTCGCCGCACTTCTGGAGGCAAAATTGCTAGAGGCCGATCAGCTGGTGGACCAGCTTCAGGTGCTACGGCAGACTGATCTATCTGCTGCTATAGATCAGGAGCGCGGTTTCCTCATAGCTGCTGTAGAGGAGATAAGGGCTGCTCGGGATAAAACCAGGTCGGCCATGCTGAAGGACCTCCGCGATCTGTCTGATCGCTATGATGAGTTGAGCCGCGATAGTGAAGATGTTACGGCTCAGGAAGCGACTGCCTCCCGTGGGATTATTGACACGCGGGATCAGATCCTTGAGCTTCAGAGGAAGTTAGCTTTTCTGGAGTCTGAGCTTGAGGCTGCCCGTACCGATAGGGGGCTAATTATCCAGGAGGCTGACAGAGTGAATCGAGCTTCGGCTGATCTAGAAATTGCCCTAAAAAAGTTGGAGGACGACTGGCAGGCACACATGGATTTGAATAATGTGCAGCGGTTATCCCAGGAAGCAGAGCACCGGGCTAAACAGCGGCTTGAACAGGGGACCAACTTGGTGAAGCACCGTCTTCTGGAATTATGCAATACCGAACCATAGACGGCCTTTTCTCTTTTTTTGTTTTCGTTCTTTTTCTTTCTTTAAATGGGACATTATCCCTAGAACATGTAGTACTTTTTGCCTTCCAAATAAAAGAGCATGCTTTATTCCATCCTTTATTTGTACTGCCTGTTGTGCTTGTGGTGTTACGGTGGTGCTTGCCCCGAATGGGGGACTTGTTTGTGGACCTGTTACCCTTGGCATACCTTGGTTTTAGGTACGAATAACAAGTTTGATGGGGATACCTAGAACAATTCTACGACAAGGTGATTATGGACGTTCCGGGTATCAGAAGAGAGAATGCCATGGAGCAGCTGGGCTCCCGGGGCATGATAAGGAATGATAGGCCTGTACTAAGAAACTTAGCAAAGGACATTTTTGGGCCTATTATCCTTGGCGTACCCTGGCTTAGGATACGGATAATAGGATAAAAGGAAACCAACATACTTACTCAGAGGTAATGAGAACATGACAAGTATGAGGGTTTTACCGTAGAGTCTTCCTACTCAGAGGTAATGAGGACATGGTAGGAATGGACTCATCGGAGGATATTTGTGGTCAATCAGAGGACATTTGTGGACCTATTATCCTTGGCGTACCCTGGTTCGGGATACGGATAATAAGACGAGAGCGAACCAACATACTTACTCAGAGGTAATGAGGACATGGCAGGTATGAAGGTTTTACCGTGGAGTCTTCCTACTCAGAGGTAATGATGACATGGCAGGAGTGGACTCAACGGAGGATATTTGTGGACCTATTATCCTTGGTGTACCCTGGGGTTTTTTTGGTACAGATAATAAGTCGAGGGGGGACCAATATATTTGCTCAGAGGTAATGAGGACATGGCAAATATGAGGGTTTCTTCGATGGAGCCTTTCCACTCAGAGGTAATGAGGATATGGCAGGAGGGGGCTCCTTGAAGGGGTACATAGAATGACTCAGAGGTAATGAGGACATAGAAGTTCTATGTAGAGGGGTGATTTGTTTTTGGCGGAAGTGAAACGACTCAGAGGTAATGAGGACATGGTCGTTTTTGAGATTTTGTGGATCCGTTACCCTTTTTGTGCACTGAGAGTACGGGTAGTGGATTATGAGGGGAGAGCTCTTTCAGAGAAATAAGTTCAGAGGTATGATCATACATGACTTACTACCTAAAAGAGTGACTGGAATACGAGTTCAGAGGCACCTGCGGGTACATAACTCGATAATCTGGAAGAGTTGGAATGTGAGATCAGCGGTACCGGCGGGTACATGACTCAATAATCTGGAATTTAGAAATGTGAGTTCAGTGGCACATCGGGTACATGACTCGATGATCTGGAGTGTTGTGGATGTGAGTTCAGCGGCACCAGTGGGTACATAACTCGATAATCTGGAATGTTGTAGATGTGAGTTCAGCGGCACCAGCGGGTACATAACTCGATAATTTGGAGAATTTGGAAGTGTGTGTGAGTTCAGCGGCACCAGTAGGTACATAACTCAATAATCTGGGATTGTTGCGGATGTGAGTTCAGCGGCACCAGTGGGTACATAACTCGATAATCTGGGAGTGTTGTGGATGTGAGTTCAGCGGCACCAGCGGGTACATAACTCGATAATCTGGAAAATTTCGTTTAGACATAGTATTTCTTCAGGAACTTGCCGTTGACTGGCAGCATGAGCAAGTCTCCGTTTTGTTTTGCGAGGCGGTAAGCACCGTTGGAGAATACGGCCTCAATGATAAATGGACCTTACCATTTCGGCTGGAATTTGTCGACGATTTTGTGAGTCATGACCATCGGCCTCCGAACTGCCAAAACGAGATCGCCCACTTGGAATGTTCTAATTTTAACCTTCTTGTTGAAGGCTCCGGAGATGCGTGCTTGATAAAGCTCGATTCGTTGTTGAGCTAAGAGGCACTTTTCATCTAAGGCCTCCAACTCTTGTAGTCGGCGACGGTAGTTATCGTCCGTCGTCAATTGATAAGTAAGAGCGACGCAGAGCGAGGGTATTTGGGTCTCCAATAGGAGAACTGCCTCACTCCCGTACACCAGGAAGAATGGTGTGTTCTCTGTGGCTGTTCGGACTGTAGTACGGTACGTCCACAAGCATTCACCAAGCTTCTCGTTCCAATCACGTTTGTTAGACGATACCAACTTCTTGAGTAACTTGATGATGGTTTTGTTGAAGCTTCTGCCAACCCAATCGCTGTCGGATTGTATGGCGTCGAAGTAATATTCTGGATGCGGTGGTTGTCGCAGAACCGATAAAAGACGTGGCTTGCGAACTGCGGACCATTATCGTGGATGATCTTTCGGGGCAGTCCAAAGCGATAGATGACGTGATGCTTGAGGAAGCTGATCACGTTTGAAGTTTTGACTTCTGCAAGCAGAACAGCTTCCGTCCATTTGAAGAAGTAATCTGTGATGGCAAGTATGAAGCGATGTCCTCGGGAGGAAAGTAGAGTAATCGGACTGATGATATCCATTCTCCATGCTTCAAATGGCCAGGATGCCACTGTCGGATGTAGAAATTCGGATGGTTGGTGGATGAAGTTCGCGTGGACTTGGCAAGCTTTGCACTTTCTTGCATAGCCTATCGCATCTGCTACCATCATGGGCCAATAGTAGCCCATTCGGCAAAGACAGTCTTGCAATTTCGGGCCAGGCTGATGGGCCCCACAAACACTGTCATGAGCTTCGCGTACGGCTTCTCTGGCTTCTGTGTTTGACAAACATCGAAGCAATAATCCATCGTAGGATCGGCGATACAGCATTTTCGTCTCTGTATCGTAGAAGAATCTGAGAGAACGTCTTCTGATAGAGGTAGCCTCTTTTGGGTTCTCGGGTAGGATGTCGTAGACTACGAAGTCAATGAATGGTTGTCTCCAGTCTGGGACTTCGTCGATCGTCTGAGCGGAATAACTCGCCACGAATTGCACATTGTTCTTGGGACAGACCAGTTCATGGCCTATGACATCCACTGATTGGCGAGCATAGTTCGGAACCGCTAGGGAAGCGGCAAGGCCGGCTACGGCATCGGCTTCGATATTTCGGAGTCTGGGAACGTGTTCGATGAAGAACCCCTCGAACGACGAGATGATATTGATCGCTATTTGGTGATAGGGGATCATGTCTTCATGGCGGACTTCGTATGAACCCGGATCTGATTGACGAATAACTGTGAATCGTCGTATGCTTCAAGATATTATACCCCCAGCTCTCTTACAAGTTGGAGGCCAATGACCAAAGCGTTGTACTCAGCCACATTGTTAGAGCAGGGTTCTGTGAGGGAGTAAGCGCGATTGATCACCAATCCGGAAGGAGAAACCAGCACCACCCCAACTCCGACGACGATGTTGCCCTTAGGTCCGGTCCTTTATGCGCCGTCGAAGAACATTCGCCATATATCATTGTGAGAGGTTGCATGTGAGTCGACGACCTCATCTGGGATTTCTTCATATATCCTGGACGACTTCGAGCCTAGGTGAGCTGCCAAAAAATCTGCCAGGGCTTGACCCTTAACAGCCTTTTGTGGGACGAAGATCATATGGTAGGGGGACAGTAATATTGCCCATGTAGCGAGACGAGAGCTGAGTGCCCCTGGTTTCGTCATGAGGACCCTGAGGTGGTTGACTCGTGAGATCACATGTATGGTTTGTCCGTGACATAGTGCCGCGTCTTTTGAATGGCGAACACCAGGGCGAGGCATTCCTTCTCTACGGTGGTATATAGATGCTCTGTCCCGATCATCATTTGACTGAGGTAATATATAGCTTGTTTATGGCCTGTATCATTGTTTTGTGCTAGCAGAGCACCGAGGTAATGTTCTATTGCTCGTACATAGAGCAGGAATAGTTTTTCAGCAACCGGGGCCACCAGGACTGGAGGGTTCGACAAATATTCTTTGATGTTGTCGAAGGCACGCTGACATTCTTCGTCCCATACGAATGAGACGCCCTTCTTTATGAGATGGGTGAATGGCTGACAACGCCCGGAGAGGTTGGAAATGAACCTCCTAATGTAAGCTAGCCTCCCTTGAAGGCCTCTGAGTTCTCGGAGATTTCTCGGGGGACCCATCTCCCTGATTGTCTTTGTCTTCTCAGGGTCTACGTGGATACCCGGGGCGGTAATGATAAAACCCAAGAACTTTCCGCTGGATATGCCCAAGAAGGATTTTGTGGGATTCATCTTCAGGTTGTGTGCTCGCATCAGGTCGAATACCGTCCTCAGATCCTGGAGGTGGTCACCCTTATAGCGACTCTTGACGGCAATGTCATCAACATAGCACTGCACGATCTTATGCAAGTGATCCCTGAAGATGATACTCATAGCTCTTTGATATGTGGCGCCAGTATTCTTTAAACCGAAAGGCATGACTGTGTAGCAGTACGTACCAATCGGTGTTCGGAATGATGTATGCTTTTCGTCGTCAGGAGACATCTTGATTTGGTTGTACCCCGAGAAACCATCCATGAATGACATGCGTTCGAAGCTGCATGTGTTGTCGATCATGATGTCTGTGATAGGGAAGGGGAATTCATCTTTGGGACATGCCTCGTTTAGATTGCGGAAGTCGATACAGATTCGAATCTTCTCGTTCTTCTTGAGGATCGATACTATGTTGGCGATCCAGTCTGGATGTTGCTCCTCGCGTATGAAGCCGCTGGCTATGAGTTTGTTGACTTCGGCTTCGATTGTATCCATAATGCCTGGGCGGAAGCGTCGTTGTTGTTGTTTGACTGGCTTTGCATCTGGCCGAATGTTGAGTTTGTGAAGAGAAATATCGGGATTTAACCCCGGCATGTCTTCATAGCTCCAGGCGAACACATCAATATATTCTTTGACAAGTTCCAGTAGCGACTCTCGCTTTTCATCTGTCAGACTTTTACTGACGAAGATTGGTTTTGGAGAAGATTTGTCGCCGAGGTTGACCTGTATAACTTCATCTTCAGTAGGAGGTTCTCTCTGTTCGAATCGCTTTTCCCATTGTGCATCCAACTATTAGGCCCACGACTCTAACTCGAGGATTTCAGGCATGTCTTCATCTTCTTTGTAAGCGTCGGCGAATGCCATATTGACTGACAGGACTTGTCTGAATACGTCTCCGATACTGGTGTCCGAATCAGAAGTTGGTGACCCGGTTGAATGTGAATGCCAGTCACATTCTTCATCCAAACTTTCAGGGGTCATTGTGGGCGTAACTTACCCTAATCCATATCGGGTCTTGCTGTAGTAGTCCCGTGGTTTGCCAGTCGGGACTGGTGGCTTTAAAGGTAATCGTCGTCCAGTGCCATAGTTCAAGCCTGTTGTAGTCTCCAGATCATACCCCTGTTTTTGTATGAGATATTTGGATTGGGGCTATAAAGATACAGAGGCAATCTTCCGGTATCTGATTCAAGATCGACTTCTTCTATGGTGAAGGGCTGCGGGTCGTTCTTCCGGCTGAAGATGATTGGATGGTCCCCTCTCTCGATTATGCGGTAAGCATCTTCCACTGGAGTAAGCTGGTTTACGGTGTACACATTTGTCACCTGTGTGTGTAGGTGAGTGCCTAAACCATTTTCCATAGCATACATTGTACAAAGCTTATTAAGCTCGAGGTAGTTCAAAGATAGCCCTTTATTGATGAAGTAAGGTATCTTTTCTAGCGGGATTACATCATCTACAGAGGGAACATCAGTATGGGCAGCCACATACTTGGCCAGTTTCGGTTCTTCTTCAGCTACCCCCTGTATAAATGAAGACTGAGAGGATGACCTGGACAGCTTGATCGTCAGGGTTCTGACGGTGGAGCAGAACGTGGAGTCGTTGGCAAACTAGCGACTCCCAGTTTGGTACTCGATGCTGGACGGGGAGTTGTTGGCTCGCTAGAAGCTCCAGACCTTGCATCGGGGTGACAATTCTTCTTGGGAAGGTGTATCGTCATTAGCTTGTCGGAGGGGTTGAGCTTCTCCATTTGTGGTTGGCCGACTCTAGGCAGCCTGATTGTCAGTGGCTCCATTGTGGGTCTTGGCACTTGGCCGGACCTTGGCAGCCAGATTATCATTTGCTCTTCTTGTGCTGAGAGGCTGATTGCGTCCTTACGCAGAGTGGCTGTAAGGGGTACGGACTTGCCTGGTTTGCGAGCTTGGAGGTGGATCGTCAGAGGTTCTTCTGATCCTGTGGCTGTTTTGGTACGAGCTTGCACATCTCCTTCACCAAGGTGCCTCTTTGACTTTTCGTATAAGCAGGAGTCTGAGTCATAGGACTCGACCCCTTTGAAGGGATCGATGTTGGCGAATTCTGTCCTCACGAAGCTGTGTTTGTCGACATACTTGAAGCATTGGTGCAGAGTGGAAGGTACGATCATATAATTGTGTATCCAACGGCCCCCCAAGAGGATATTGTAAGAAGTGTCCGCATCTATGACGTAACAGGTTACTTCTGAGTGAAGATCGCCAATTTGGTACATCAAGCGAATCTTCCCAATCGGGTAGCTCCTGCCCGAATTGAAACCGCTGATGGCGGTGCTTGTTGGCGTCAGGCGATGCATAGGAATGCGGAGATGATATAACAGACCCTTCAGGATGATGCTTATGGAAGAACCAGGATCAATGTGCATCCGGTCCACCTTTACGTCGCCGATGTATCCAATGTAATATAACGGACGATCGTGCAGGTTGGTTTTGATGAGCATATCCTGCGGAGTGAATACAATATTGGGCATCGCTTCCGTGCAAGCGCTGTCTTGGAGATCTGCAGGCGGGCTCTCTCCCGTGAGGTTGACCTGAGCCAGATAGGCATCGGCATTCTGGAGTGCATCGCTCAAAGCCGCGCGAACATCCTTCGAGAGTCTCAGGAGCTCGTATAATGATAATTTGGCCGGTGTGTTGGCCAATTGCGCCAAGATGTCGAAGTTGTAGGGCCTCTCCAGCCTCTGCGGTGCCTCTTTTCGGAAGGATTTGTCAAAGAGAGTCTCCTTCGGCAGCTTGTCGGTCGTCGGAGGCTGAGCAGGTCCCGGAGCGTCAGCAGTAGCTGGCTGATGATCCTCAGCCGAGTTATCAGCCACAGGTTGGGATTGTGCCCCAGACCGAGTGACGATAGCTGTGGCTTCATCGATATCTACCGAGATTGTGCAGCAGGATCTGACTTTTCCACTCTTCTTCTTGCGAATGGAAGGTGGTGTGGATTGAGTCACCTCGAGTACCAGGTCCGGATGGACCCACATGACCTCCTCCCGTGATGTGGTGAGGGGCACTAGACTAGCCGCCTGATCCCGGGGAGGCAAAAGATTGGCAATCTCTATTGTCGCCAGAGGGATGGGTACCACACCGTCTTGAGTTTCTGTTGGAGGGAAGCTGCCAAATTGTACTGACACCATATTGGCTGCCACAATTACCTCTTCGAAATCGATGGCCAGAGCGTTCGAATCGATGAGATGTTGGATGTATCGTTTTAGTTGGTAGCAGTCGTGTGTAGCATGGTGGACGTAGCGGTGGTAATGGCAGTACTTTGGGTTCTCTATTTCTGCCGGCCGAGGTTCCCGTCTTGGTGGAGGGAACTGAATTCTGTCTCCTTGTATGAGCATGTCCAAGATGGGCTTGACGTGGCCGTCTTCGAAGGAGTAGGTCATTTGTGGCCATTGCTTGTCTGCCGATTTTGACTAAGGTTTCTGTGCTGTGTCGGCCACCATAGCCTGCTTGCCCTTGTTGTCCCGATTGTTGGTGGAGCTACCCCCATTGTTGTTGTTAGCATTAGGACACCTTCCCTTGTCCTCTCCCTCTGAGATGTGCAATCCCAGTTGGCGAGCCTTCTTCAATCATTCTTCGGCGCTAGTGGCACTGATAATAAATGTCTTCCAGTCCTTGAATTGACTTTCACCCATCCAGAGGCTGATTGTCGGAAGCAGTCACTTTTGGCAAATTTCAATTAAGGAGGAATCTGGATTACCGGACGGCAGCTTCATGGCTGTTTGACAGAACCGCTCAATATAGTTCCTTGTCAACTCTTTCTCCCCTTGAACGACGTCCATGAGGGTGGACATTGTGATATCCTGTCCTACTTCGTAGAATCTCTGCAAGAACATGCGCTTGAAGCTGGCGAAGGAGTGGATGCAGTTGTCTGAAAGGTTACGGTACCAGTCGAAGGCGACTCCTTCCAATGCCCCAATGAATAATCGTATAAGGATGGCATCGTCATGGGGCAGATGGTCGGTGGTGACCTCGAAGTAGGTGATGTACCGACTCGCGGAGGTCTTCCCATCATATGGATTGATGTGGAATGGTTTATACTTTGGTGGGAAGGGAACATCTCTCCACGCAGCGGGATACGGTTGTCGTATCCTGAGGTCTTGGCAGTTTTCTCGGGCGTGGAACATGGCCCGGAGCTCCTGGACCTCCTTTCTTGCCTCCCTGGCTTCGTCTGCAGCGGTAGGAGCCGACATTTCAGGAGGAATATTGCCCGGGTTTGGTGTCGCTGAGTTTGAGTCTATATTGACCGCGGGGCCCGAGTTTGTTTGGCCAGGCGTCCCTCCTTGCAGAGTAGGGAGGGCTGCTTTGATCTCGTCCACAGATTTGACCAAAGAGCGTAGTATGGCCTCCAGAGTGTCGATGCGTTGGCGATCACTGGGACCATCCTGTTAGTCGTTTGTCATGAATGTCGTCCTGACATGAGTAAAAGTGGAAGGGACGGTGGATGACGTACATTCCGAATAATACCCCTGTAATGAGAAGTCATCGGGGTATGTAGGAATGTCTTTCTCTGGTTCAGACTCAGAAGGAACAGTACCCCCAGCTTTCGAGTTTGCCTCGTCTTGGGAATTGTGGACGTCCTCGGGGACGTCGGGGTTTGCTGCATCTAATGGGAGAGTTGTTTCCCCCAGTTCGTCTCCTTGGAACATCGGATTGTCGTGGAGGTTCGGAGGAGTGCTACCCCCAATTCCAGCAACCCCCAGTGGTGTGGACGATGAATCTCCCACTGTAGCATATTTCATCTTTAAACGGGTACCTTGGAAAACTTCGATGGTGGGCACCCGCTTAGACAACAGTCTCTTAGTCATAGTGGTTGAAATCTTCGGGCTGGGAACATTGGTCTTCTTTCCTCTCCCATCGGTGGAGATTTTCTGAGCAGAGTTGCTGCAGACGACGTGAGGTGCCTCATCCTATGAACATGGTTGTTGCAGTCTTTGGAAGACGGACTGTCGATCTTCTCGTACCGTCGCGTTATTACAACAGCAGTTGACGATGATTTGGATACAGTGATGTCCGTGGGAGGAATCTTTGCACCCCGAGGCCCCTTCTCTTTCCTTGCGTTTGTGGATGATAGCCTCACGCAAGTCAGATGGGTCCGGATCGACCATGTTTGCTCCCTGGATTTTGGAAGACTTTTGGGAACCTCTATGTCCGTTTGCTGCCGGGGGCTGGACTCGAGTGGTTCTGTACAACTTCTCATCTGAGGCCCGTATAACAGTATGTGGAATGCTCGGATGGTCAGAGGTCGGATCAGCGGACCGAGCTTGCCAAGCTCATGCTGTCCTAGACTTCTTCACTCTAGTGCGTGAGGACACATAGTAGGAAGAGTCTAAGTGGCGCTGGAGAGAGTCAGAAATGTCTTCTTGGGAGCACAAGAGATTAGGACCATAGGAGAGGCGGTCGAAGACAGAGCCGCGTGGAGCAGGCGGCATGCGGCTAGAATCGATAGTCTTTATGCGGCTGGAAATCCTGGCCGCATGAGTGTTCTCCATGCGGCTGGAAATCCTGGCCGCATGAGTGTTATACATCTGGCTGGCAATTTCGGCCGTATGGTCATCATTCATGCGGCTGGCAATCTTGGCCACATGAGTCTTCGTTTTGCGGCTAGTGCCTTTGTTTGGTTTCTTCCTGGAGCACATAGAATCACTCTTTTCCCCTGCAAGTCCAGCATCATAGTACTTTCCTTTGCCGAACTTGGGGACAGCAGAGTCCTCTATGGCTTGAAGTGGAGCCGCATGAGACTTGCCTCCGCCGTCTTGGGCAGCAGAGAGTACTCCGTCCAGAGCTTGGGGAGGAGCAAATGACTTTGGCCTCCACTCCCTGCGAGCCTTCTTTGTGCAGGTTCACTTCTGGACCGGGCCAACGCTTCCTTCAGAGAGCATTTCTTCAAACGCCTGTTGGTCGAAGCAGACGACCATCTTCTGTTGTGTGGAGCCAAGTTTGGCTGCACCCGATTGCGTCACCAGCTCCTCAGCCGTGGAGAAGTTTGTCCCCAGCAGAGTCGCCATCATGTTTGCCATTGATTGTAAAAGAACAGAACAATTATCGGAGGACTGAACTTAGACTCACAATACAAACTCGCTTGCACAAAGAAAGCCTAGGGACGAAAACCTAGGTACAGCAATCTAAGTATAATTGTTTATTTTAGATTCTGGGGGTGACGATAGAGGCTCGGGAAAGCGACGGCAGCACTGCCTTACTCCTTGGACGATCAGGTGCAGCCTTGGCTCTGGAGAAGAAGTACTTGGCGTTGATGAAGAAATGCTCTCTTTATTCTCTTTGGATCTGAGCCGGAGGTCTCTTTCTCTCTATATGTATCTGTCCTCTCTGCGTGTCTGTTCCTCCTCGTCTCTGTATTCTTCTTACAAGGGAATGGTACCTTGCTATTTATAAGAGTGGAGGGGCATCATTAGGGTTTACAATGATTGCCCATTCTCAAAAGTCGACGGTCTGAAAGTTAATCTGGGCCGTCCATCTTGCATATGATAGATTTAAGCAATAGATGTGATTGCATTAAATCTCTGTAGATAAAAAATGCTGATTGCCATGAATATTCGCGACTTGTAATGGCCTGCCATGTGTCTAATTTGCTCGATTTGATTTGATCTGGGCATTTATTGTAACAAATTTGATTAAGATTTGTTAACACCCATAATCCCAGGAAGATAAGACTGCCACGTGTCTCAATCATCTTGGCAGAGCCGCAGATGAGTGGGCCGCATGAGGCTAAATGGCCGCATGAAGATGAGCAGCCGCATGGGGATGAACAGCCGCATGAAGATGGACAGCCACATGGGAGTGGACAGCCGCATGCTGATGGGCGGCCGCATAAGGGATGCAGCCGCATGCTGATGGTCGCCCGCATAAATGTAGCAGCCGCATGCTGATGGGCGGCCGCATAAATGTAGCAGCCGCATGCCTCGGGATTAAATGGATTCTGCCAACTGTGAGAAGATTTTCTTCTCTTCCCTAGGGACGCGCCATTACGTCAATCATTATTGCCCTTTTTGTCAGAGCTGTCATTTCGTCAGAGTTGTCAGCCGTCAGGGCATTAAATGCAGCAAAAGACGAAGGAAAGAAGCTGTTGAAGGCCATGTGGCTCCTTTCTGGGCCGTATGGAGTTATTCGAGCCGCATAGACGCTTGAGCCGTATGGATCCCTGAGCCGCATGGGCTATCTGAACCGCATGGAGATCATTGGCCGCATGAACCTTTCTTTTATTCTTTTCCATGCTTCTACAGTCTCATTTGGCTTCATCTTGAATGCCTCATATTCTTGAGTGAGACGACTTATTTTTGACTCCTTGACTTGGGTGGTTCCTTCATGCGTCACTTCTAGAAGTCTCCATACTTCGTGAGAGGTGGTGCATGTTGAGATCCTGTTAAACTCATTCATGTCTATAGCACAGAATAAAGCATTAATAGCTCTCGCGTCTAGACTCGCCTGTTTCTTCTCCTCGTCAGAATATTTGTCATGTGGTTTCTCAACGTGATCTCCATCGACAACTATTCTGGCGGGCTTTTTGCATCCATCGGTAACAATGGTCCACAGGTCGAAGTCTAGCGACTTGAGATAAAAGCTCATCCTTGTTTTCCAATAGGTGTAGTTTGTCCCATCAAATAGGGGAGGTCTATGAGTGGACTGTCCTTCACCGTGATTGAAAATCATGGATAGTGTGGTTGCCATGGATCAGCTCTAAGATGTTAGTCCTTGTTGAGAGAATGGAGCTCTGATACCAATTGAAGAACAAATAGACAACTTTAGAGGGAGGGTGAATAGCGTTTATGTCAATAATGTCCAATTAAAAATTAAACTCTTTCACCAACAGTAAATAATCAGAGTAAATACGGAAATAGTAAAGAGTGAGAAAGCATACGCAAACGCAGCCGATTTTAACCTTGTTTCCCTCGTGGAGGACTAGTCCAGGCCTGAGAACTCTAGCTCAGGATTAAATCCACTATTTATGAAATAGTAGTTACACCCCGTGCCTTTTCTTCAGAAGAGCACGTCAACTTCTTATAGAGATCGCAATGGCGATGCTTGGAATTTTCCAAGCGACTTCTTGAACTCTTGCACAAACTCATAACTGAAAAGTACTGAGCACTTTGAGGCTTAGAGAGCTTGTGGCTAGTAGATGAAAAGGGTATGGCTTGTATAAGGCTTTAGAGAGAAGAGAAGAGAAGATTTGATAATTGAAAATGGGAGAATTTATGGCCTATTTATAGGATACTAGATAGGCAGAATTCGGCCAGAATTCTGGGTCAAATATTTAAAAATTTGGCCGTTGGACAACTTGCATCCAGCCAACCCTAAAAATTAGGGTCCTGGATTTTAGGAGGCAGAGTTCGGCCCGAACTCTGTGTGGAGGCAGAGTTCGGCCCGAACTATGTCTCCATAGCACAGCACTATTCTAATATATAAATGGACTTATTTGGATTTTTGTGGAGCTTTTGATATGAGGTATGGGTATAGGTTAAGTCTCAAATTGCTCAGTACGACTCAGTTTAAATATGTATAGACTCAATAAAAGTGTAAAATACAGACTTAAAACATTTAACATAGCAGGTGCGAGCTGTCGTCCGTCTTGTACTGAGTTCAGCCTTCATGTGTCGTATTGAAAAATTACAAGTATCATGTCGTCAATTGTATCAATATTTGGTTAACTGTGATTTTGTGTCGACAGTATGAACTTACAACTCCTTCTTTAAGTAAGTTTTTTTTGTTATTGATATGTATATTGTTTTATTTGTCAGGTTCAGCTTCCTCCCAAGTAGCTCTCCCTGGGACAGAAGATCCTCATCAAGCTTCATCTTCAACGACATCTTCTAAATATGATGAGATGGCTCAGGAAGTCATAAGGGCATTTTACTCTGTTTTGAAAGTAAAGCTTCCTGAAGTTTTGAACCGAAATGCTGCCTTCGGGCCTGTGAAGGCTGTCGCTGAATGCCAGGTGACAGCTCTTGAAAGCATTGCCAGCTATGAAGAGCGAGCTAATGCTTTAAGGAAGGTCATGGCCGACCTGGAAAATCAAGTGGCCAAACTCCGAGAGGTCAGTCAGCAAAGCCCAACATCATTGTCCCTTGAGGAGGACGTGGCTCTGATTACGGCTATTGAGGAGGAGAAAGCTACTTTCCAGGCGATGAAGGATGCGCTGCCTAAGGAGATTAGTGAGCTGGCTGATCAGTATGAACAGTTTGATGCTGCTGGTAATGCTCGTATTGCCTCAAAGAATAAGCTGGCCATCCAGATCGCTGAAAAGTATAATCAGATTGTGCAGCTTCGCGAAAAGATTGCTCAGCTTGAGGCTGACTTACGAACAGTCGCATCTGAGCAGAAAGACTATGTGGTACAGGCTGCTGCGACTGCCACAACTTCAGACCAATTGAAGGTGCAGCTGGTGAAGTTGGAAGAGGAGAATATGAAACTGATTCCTTTCGAGGATAAAGATGCTCGAAAGGAAGAAGCACGTCGTCGTGCCACCGTCAAATCTCAAGCTGAAATCAAGGCTCTGAGGGATAACATCAATCGATTGTGTATCCCTTAATTCTTTTGTTTGTAACTGTCTGTTTTAGCCGTCAAGACTCTTGTATCTTTTTCTTTTTTCCGTATTTTGATAGACGTTTTTAATAAGGAATCTTTTGGCTTTCAAAATTCATGAATGAAGCTTGTAAAATATCAGAACTAGAGGTAATGTGGACGTAGTAGGATATTTCTGGTGGGTATTCCGTTGGGGAATTTGATGTGGACCTATTATCCGTTTTATATTCAAGGTTCTTGAATATAGATAATAAGTTGAAAGAAGCTGCTAATAGAGGTAATATGGAAGTAATAGCAGAGAATGTTCTATATCTGACCAGAGGTAATATGGACGTGGAAGGATATATAATATTAGTTAGGAGTGGATAATTCATAGGTAATATGGACATGATTATCTTTGATGAATGCTTTGCTCAGAGGTTATATGGACATGGCAAAATGTTTCTTAATTATCCCACTGGGAAAATAATTATCGAAAAACAGTTAAGAGGTAATATGGACGTGACTTGTTTTCGTCAGACCAAGTTTGGGCAATGTCCAAAACGAAGATAATTCCACTGGGGAATATTTTTAAAGGACCTATTATCTATGGCATATTCAAGACTCTTAAAATACGGATAATAGTTAGATGGTTTTTTTGAAACACATAAATATTGTACTATACATTTATATGACTGAAATAGGGTACATGTGAACGCTGTTCATGAAGGTTACACATAATATTTCTTCAGAACTTGTCGTTGATCGGCATCATGAGCAAGTCACCAACGGGCTTGGTTAGTCGATATGCACCATTAGAATACACTGATTCTATAACAAAATGACCTTCCCATTTAGGCTGGAATTTTCCTTTTGTCTTGTACGTCATTACCATTGGTCTTCTCACAGCTAAGACCAGATCACCCACTTAAAATATTATTTCCTTCACCTTTTTTATAAAGGCCCTGGAGAGGCGTGCTTGATATATCTCAATACGCTGTTGAACTAATAAGAGTTTTTCGTCTAGCGCTTCCAGTTCTTGTAGTCACAGACGGTAACTTTCCTCGGCAGTCAACTCACTGGCTAAGGCTACTCGAAGAGAGGGAATCTAGATTTTTAGGAAAAGAACTGCTTCACTACCATAAACTAGAGAGAATGGCGTACTGCCTGTTGGAGTCCGGACCGTTGTACGATAGGCCCAGAGAGATTCGCCGAGCTTCTCATTCCAATCGCGTTTGTTTGAAGACAAAACTTCTTGAGAAGTTTGATGATAGTTTTGTTGAAGGCTTCTGCTAACCCATTAGCCGCTGGATTGTAAGCAGTAGAGGCTATATTCTGAATTCGTTTCTTATCGCAGAACCGATAGAATACATGGCTCGTGAATTGTGGACCATTATCATGGATGATCCTGCGAGGTAGGCCGAAGCGGTAGATGATGTGATGTTTGATGAAACTGATCACGTTCGACGTCTTTTCTTTGGTGAGCGGTATAGCTTCCGCCCATTTGGAGAAGTAATCGGTTATAGCTAGAATAAACCGATGTCCTCTGGAGGATGGCGGGCTGATTGGACCGATGACGTCCATACCCCAGGCTTCAAAAGGCCAATATGCCACCGTCGGGTGTAGAAACTCCGAAGTTGATGAATGAAGTCGGCGTGGAACTGACAAGTCCTATACTTCTTTGTATATTCAACAACATCTGCTATCATCGTGGGCCAATAATAACCCATTCGTTTGAGGCGATCTTGTAATTTGGGGCCTGGTTGATGTGAACCACAAATTCTATCGTGAGCCACACGAAGTGCATGTTTGGCTTCTGTGTCTGATAAACATCGTAACAGTAGCCCATCGTAAGAGCGTCGATACAGCATTTTGGTAGCCGTATCATAGTAAAATCTGAGGGATCACCTTTGGACAGACACTGCTTCCTTTGGGTCCTCAGGGAGGATTCTGTAGACGACGTAGTTTATGAAAGAAAATCTCCAGTCTTTAATGTCGACGTTTGTTTCTGTTGCATAACTGTGATGAATGTGCTAGACATCTTTTACACAGAATAGCTCTTGACCAGACACTGCGATCGAATGCTGAGTATTGGTAGGGACGGTCAAGGAAACAACAAGACCGACTAAAGCATCTGCTTCTATATTCTGTAATTGAGGCACGCGCTCGATAAAGAATCCAGCGAAAGTAGAAGACAATTTGATTGTCACTTTGTGATATGGGATGAGATCTTCCTGACGAACTTCATAATCCCTTCGGACCTGACTAACTATTAGCTTAGAATCGCCATAAGCTTCTAGATAGTCAGATAGTCAACTTCCAGTTGTTTTGCCTGTTGAAGGCCGATCAGTAGGGCATTATATTCGGCCATGTTGTTAGTACAAGGTTCTACGAGAGAATATGCACGATATATAACCAAATGGTCGGGTGACACAAGCACGATGCCTACTCCGACCACAATATTTCCCTTAGGTCCTGTTCTTGATGCACCGTCAAAGAACATTCGCCTAATGGAGATTTCCTCGGTTGCGGTGTTAGACTCCACTACTTCATCCGGGATTTCATTGTAGAGTTTGGAAGATTCTGGCATCGGATGAGCTACTAAGAAATCAGCTAATGCTTGGCCTTTTACTGCCTTTTGAGGGACGAACATCATATCGTATGGAGTCAACAACATTGCCCATGTAGCTAAACGGGAATTAAGAGAACCCGGTTTAGTCATGAGTATTCTGAGAGGATTGACTTTAGATATGACGTGGATAGTCTTCCCAGACACACAGTGACGTGTCTTCTGGATAGCAAATACCAGTACGAGATATTCCTTTTCCACAGGTGTGTATCTGTGCTCGACACCCACCATCGTGCGGCTGAGGTAGTAGATTACCTGTTTATGGCCGTCTTTATTCTTCTGAGCTAATAGAGCACCAAAGGAATAATCCATAGAGCGAACATATAACATGAAAGGCTTTGCCATTATTGGAGACACCAATACTGGAGAGCTTATGAGATACTTCTTGATGTCGTCAAATGCACGTTGTCATTGTTCAGTCCAGACGAAAGATGCTCCTTTCTTCATGAGCAGAGTAAACGGTTGACACCTTCAAGAAATATTTGAAATGAATCGTCTAATATAGGCTAGCCTTCCTTGAAGTCTGTGTAGCTCTTTGAGATTTCTTAGGGGACGCATATCGAGGATAGCTTTTACTTTCTTCGGGTCAAGATGTATACCCTTTGAAGTGATAACAAAACCAAGAAACTTGCCACTGGAGACTCCCAGAAAAGATTTGGTTGGATTCATCTTGAGTTGGTGTGCACGCATTAGTTCGAACACCATTCTCAAATCTTGGAGGTGGTTGCCCTTAAGACAACTTTTAACTGCAATATCGTCTACGTAGCATTCTACTATTTTGCACAAATGATCGTAAAAAATTGTGTTCATAGTTCGCTAGTATGTCGTCCCTATACTTTTCAATCCGAAGGACATCACGGTATAGTAGTATACCCCCAACGGTGTTCGAAAAGATGTGTATTTCTTATCGTTGGGGAACATCTTGATCTGGTTGTAACTTGAGAGCCCATCCATGAAGGACATTCGTTCGAAGCCGCAAGTATTATCGATCATTACATTGGTGATCGGTAGAGGGAAATCATCTTTCGGGCATGCAGAGTTCAAATCATGGTAATCGATACAGACTCGAACGTTACCATTCTTTTTCATAACCGAAACAATATTAGAGACCCAGTTAGGGTGCTGTTCTTCGCGAATGAACCTGCTTGAAATAAGCTTCTTGACTTCACTCTCGATTTCCTCTATGATATCTGGTCGGAACCGTCGCTGCTGCTGCTTCACTAGCTTAGCTTTGGAAGAGTTATGTAGGCGGTGCATAGCAACTTTAGGGTCCAAGCCTGGCATGTCTTTATAGCTCCATGCAAAGACGTCAATGTATTCTCTTATAAGCTGTATAAGAGATTGTCTTTCTTCGCCAGACAGACTTTCGCTGATGAAGATTGGTTTAAGAGAGGATTCATCTCCTAAATTAACTTAGATGACTTCGTCTTCAGTAGGTGGTTCACGTTGTTCAAAATGCAACTCCCACCTAGTATCCATCTTTTGAGCCCATTATTCAAGCTCAATTGATTGGACATCATCTGTAATTTGGTCAACTGACACCATATTGACGAACAAAGTTGCTTTGAACATGTCTCCAATACTGGAGTCTAAATCCCAGAGGCAGGAATCAGAAGAATAAGAACAATGATCCACTTCGATGTATGATCCTTCAGGAGTTGATGGAGGAGTAACGTAACCCAAAATAACACCATTTTGTTGATAATAGTTCTCGGATTTGCCGGAAGGAGCAAAGTGACGTATTGGCAATCGTCGCCCTTGATCACAGTTTATCCTCTGGTAAGTTTTTATATCATATCCCATGTTCTAGGTGATATTCTTGGCCTGCCAACTATATCAGTAAAGTTGTATTTTTTCAGAATCATAGTCAGCTTGAGTGTTGTGATTGGAAGAAGTAGAGTCCAGAATGAACTTTCTTTCGCCAATTATTCGACCGAAGATGATCAATTCTTCACCCTTCTTTCTAGCTGGAACGATGAAGTAGTTGATATCTTCTGGCCAGACTTTTTCTCGCAGTCGAGGTGTCGTGACCGGTATACAGAGATGTGGTCCTATGCCATGCTCTAGAGCGTATATCTTATCTATGTGCTGGTTTACAGATTGGTAGGCATCGGAGTAATTCAAAGATAAACCTTTACTTAGAAAATATGCTAGTTCTTCTTCAGGGATAACATCATCTACTGAAGGTACATTATTTTGAGTATTGATATACTCATTAAGGGGATCATTGTCTGGAACAGGAGCCACAAACTTGGCCAAGTTCTCCACATAGGTAACTCTTCAGGATTGGAAGGACAGACTTCAGCCGGTTCCACCCAAGTTGTTTTGCGGAGAGTAATGGTCAATGGTTTGACCTTATCAGGATTCTTTTTTTAACCCAGATTGTGAGAGGCTTTGGAGTACTTTTTAGAGTAGTACGTCCTTTGACTCGGATAATAAGGGGACCATCACTGGCGGATGAACTCACTTCAGCTTTATCATCAGCTTTGTTACCATCGTCCTTTGAAGGCTGAGATTGGTAAAGTACCGAATCTCCATAGTAGGCTTCAATACCCTTAAAAGGATCGACATTGGCAAACTCCATCTTCACGATGCCATCGATGTTGACGTACTTGAAGCACTGGTGAAGGGTAGAAGGAATGATCATGTTCTCGTGTATCCATGAACGTCCAAACAAGATGTTATAGGACACATTGGCATCGATTACATAGCAAGAAACCCCTGTTCGGAGATCACCAATCGGGCACTTGAGACGGATCTTGTCCAGCGGGTGGATTCTCACAGCATTGAAAGCCATGATAGTTGTATTGGTCGCAGACAGCTTGTGCAGAGGGATCCCTAGAATTTGGAGTAGACTTCTAGGAATGATGGTGAGGGAGGAACCTGGATCGATATGCATCCGATCCACCTTAATCGCCCCGATATATCCTGTATAGTATAGAGGTCTATCATGATGATTATTTTTTAGTAGCATGTCCTCTTGTGAAAAGGTGATGTTGGGTACCACTTCTATAGTGCTATGACAGTAAGGACATTAGACGGGATCTTCAGCGGGGGCTTTGACTTCAGCGAGATAAGAGTCGGCATGTAGTAATGCCTCACTTAAGGCTATCCGTGTCTCTTTAGAGAGTCGCAATAGATCGAACAAAGACAACCTGCTAGGTGTATTGGCCAGCTGTGCCAGTATGTCAAAGTTTAAGGCCGATCCATACCTTCGGGAGTTGGTAACTTCAGAGAGTTGTCAAATCGCGTCTCCTTCTGCTTAGCTTTGTCGGTAGTTGAGGACTTAGATGGACCAACTTCTGAACTTGTGGAGGTAGTAGGAGCTTGAAAAGGTACTACATCTTCTTGTGCGGGGTCATAAGTCCGTAGGTAGGTCTTCCTAGATCGCGTCTTGCCAGATAGAACTTCGTAAATAGGAGAAGACACCTTATGGCATAATTTACATTTTTTGTCCCTTTTGCTTTGGAAGACACCACCCCCTGCGTCATCGCTTACACAAGGTCTGGATGGACCCACATGATCTCACCACATTCTGTCGTGAGTGGCACCAACGTTGATTTATGAGCTGGCGGCAGGTTGACGATTTCCATTACTGCCTTGGGGATTGGGACTACGCCGGCTGGGACTTCTATGGGAGGAAAGTCACCAAATTGAAGAGAGATCATGTTAGAAGATACGACCTTATCTTCAGCTTCGAGGCTGATCACTTGGTTGTCGATAAGTTATTGTATCTTCTTCTTCAGGATGATAAAATCCTTAGTAGAGTGCTTCACGTACTGATGATAAAGACAGTACTTGGGATCGTTGAGTTGGTTCGCCTCCGCAGGATGTCATGGTGGAGGCAATATCAGTTTATTACCCTTCACCAATGTGTGAAAAATGGTAATAACATCATCTTCGTCAAAGGAGAAAGTCTCCTTGGGTTTGTCAGTAGCGCCCTAAGAATTGGAAGCTCCTTTGAAAGTGTCGACCTTCAAGACTTATTTTCCTTTATCCCTACGGACAGGCATAGTTTGGGGGTGCTGGCTTTTGTCTTCAGATTTGGGTGTCTTTAACCCCAGTAATTCTAGATTAGGGATGTCATTTTCAGCAGCATCAGCAGCCCCGATAAAAGCAGGCTATGTATCATACTTATGCATATCCAGACAGAACTTTACTGTTGGAAGGAAGTTATGTCGATAAGTATCCATAAGTTCTGAGTCTGGTATACCGAAGGGCATCTTCAATGCTAGTAGCCTGAAGCGTTCGATGAAAGCAATAACAGACTCAGTCCTCCTTTGCTTGGTCTCGATGAGGGTGGATATACTAACATGCATGCCACTCTCATAAAACATGTTGAGGAATAACCTCTCCAAGTCTTTAAAGAAATTAATACAACCGTCAGGCAGACTGCAGAACCAGTCAAAAGCTACCCCCTGCAAGGTGCTAATAAATAGCTTTGACAAGAATGGATCGTCCCTTGGTAAGTGTAGAGTCTGCGTGTTGTAGTGTGTCATGTGATGGCGAGGAGAAGTCATTCGGTCAAATGAATTTAGCATCAGTGGCTTGTAGTTAGGAGGGCAAGTAGCATTCTCCCATTCAGAAGGATAAGGTAGAGATATCGCTATTTTTTGAAGCTCGTCTTTGTGTGAGATGGTATCGAGGCCGACAATAAGAGAATCAATTGCATCCTGTTGATTGAGCAGATATTGAAAAATGACTGCTGTACGGTTGTCAGGCGTCATTGGCGAAGGACCACCGCCAGTATTTACGAGATTTGGAGGAGGCACAAAGGAATGATACTCCTTTTGTGGTGAGGAAAGGTTGTTGCTATGAGCAAGACTAACGTGTGCTGAGACGTTCGGTTGAGGTGGAGGAACAGCCCCAGCAGTTTGGACTGCCATGATACTAGTAAGCATATCAGTGATCTTGGCAAATGTTGTTTCAAGACCCTCTAGCCGCTTGTTGGTTTGATTACTGGCTTCTTCAGGTCTCTCTCCATCCGCTATATATGTAGATAACATGCGAGGATGAATAGAGGAGACAGTACAACTGGTGCTGATACTGTCTGTCTCTGAGTTGAAAAGACCCTCGTCTTCAGGCAGGGGAGGTAGATAGTCACCGTCAGACTCGAAGAGTTCATCGTCATCAGGAAGGCTACCCCCGGTATGAAGGTCGTCTGCTTTAGATTCTGAGGGAATACTACCCGCAGCTGAAGGATCATCACCCCCAGCTTGGGAGTCCTCGTCATCTATATAGAATCTCATCCTTGACCAAGTACCCATATAGACTCCTTCAGATGTAACAGCTCATTGGCTATCTATTGGCAAACTTCTTCTTTTTCTGTTCGCAAAACTGAGAGAAAAAGATGGCTTAGTGGTCCACCTTCTTTGATTGGGGCTCCCGTAAGGAGGGCCCCATGAAGCCATGTTGGATGAAATACATAGCGACTTTTTATCATCAGAGCGATGCAGTCATCGAAACACGGACTGCTTCTGAGGGACTTTCGTTACTTTGGAGCAGCAACCGTTGATGACAATACTGGTGCACGAATGTATGCCATGAATTGCAGTATTCTCTCTCGCTTTACGCTTATTATTTATCATGTCGCATAAATCAGCGGAAGGGAGTTTTGCCTGAAAACCCATGTCACATGCATCGTGGAGCTTTGCATAAGGGTTTGTAAGGGGAGTTGGCACATCCGGACTTAGTTCACGTGTATGGGCAACCCCCACACCTAAATTCTATAATGACCTTGAAGACAGCCCCGTGCTATATGTGGTGGGGTCTATCTTTTTGCTGTGGGCGCACATAGACCCTGGAGCATGCCCTTGGGCGCATACTTTCCTGAAGTCCTGGCAGCATGCTTGGCCCTCCTAGATGTGGGCGTATAGAATAGGTCATTAGAGCCTAGGCACATAGCCCTTGGTGCATGGCCCTGGGCGCATAGCCTATTGAAGACAAAAGTCCTCTGGCTAGAGTTATGTGCCCACATACTGCCTTGGGCGTATGGCTCTAGGCACATGCTTTGGAAAACGGTGTTGTTTTCTTCCAGTTTTGACTTCTTCGTTTGTGAGGCTCGGTAAGTTTGTCCAGAGCGTCGAACACTTTGATTCTTGGCATCATAGTGTTTTTCTTTGCCAAGTTTCGAGTGTTGAACACTCTGTTGTTGGTTGCACAAGAGGGAAGTCGTTGGGCTAGTAAAGCCCAAAACGGTATGCCCCTTCTTCGTATCAGAAGCCTCTGTGGAAGAGCTATGTGCCCACAGGGGAGCTTTATGCGCCTACGTGGAAGGCCTGTGCGCCCACATGGCAGAGTTCTTCGGTTGCATATCTTCTACGACACTGGCATGATATGCACCATGAGCCTTCGAAAGCTAAGTCTTGCGAGACTTGTTTGGCTTCACTGATTTTGAGGGAGTAGAGCTGTCCCTCGAGTGCATCTCTTTGAACGTCTGCTGATTGAACTTTACGATCAACATCTTCTGAGTTCTTCCCACTTTATCAGTATCAGATTGCGTCACCACCTTCTCGTCAGAGGAAAAGATAGTCCCCAGGAGAGTCGCCATTTTTGTGGACACGTACAAAAAAGAAGAAGAAATGCTGTCTTTTTTATTGGTGCAAGGCACCACAAATCGAGTATGCCTGAGAGATCCAGCACTGAGGATCCCCGAGTACAAAATGAATTTTGGAGAATGGGACGATGGAGATCGAGCGGCATTTGCTCCTTTACTCCATTGAAACTCCGATTACAAAAGTAGAAGGAAACCTAAGAAAATTGCTAACTCTCGGCTCACTGGCAAGAAGGGCAGCAATTTGGCTCTTGAAATGCTCTCCGTTCTGTCCATTTTTGAAGAGGTATGAGACCCCTATTTATAGTCGTTTTGTACTGAAATGACTGTTATGCGCCCACAGGTGGAAAATACACTGATTTCACTGTGGGCGCATAACACCCCTTTGGGCACATTGGGTGTAGGTGCATGGACCCTG